>WOVY01002539.1:0-122868 GCA_013436015.1 Rhipicephalus annulatus | reverse complement strand
CGTTTGCTTTTTTGATGTTTTGAGCAGCAAGATTCATGACTTTAACGATTACTAGACAAATTGGAATGCAGGGGATAAATATTCACAAAAAACACTATCAGTGCTGCAAATATGCACAAGCTATGGAATTCACAGAAGCAGAAATCGCGGCTCAAAATCTGGCAAGTTTCAGAAACACACCGTTGTTCAGGAATTTTCGAAATGCTTAAGTTGCCCATATTTAGAAAACATAAAGTGAGATATTGTTTTAATTACTTCTATTTCTGCTACGCATAAATATATTTTGATATATAGCCTGCGCCACCGTCATCATGATCACAAATTTGCGTAAATGCACTCTTCGTAAAATGACCGTCGTCACCCGGCGAAGCTTCTCGATTTTTCGTTCATTCTAACATTTTTTTTATTTGAAAAGAAACTGTCATTTCGTGCTATTGGGTCATACAGACATAGTATACAAAATTACGAGGCAAACCAGAGACATTAAGTGTACCACGTTTTTCGATCTTTCGTGGAATCGACCGTTCGTCGTTCAGTATGTCACGCCATACCAATATGGGTGTATATCAACATAGTGAGAGTGTCTGGTGGAAAGTGTTTGACTACGTATAGGACTGGATTCTGACGTTATTCGTATCATGACCAGCGAGTCGTATTCATCAAACCATCTTATCCCCCATACTAATTTTAGTTTACAACAAGTTAAGCAAGTTAAGGGGGTGATCATGAAGCACCCAGACAGTCTAAATAGACAGACATACATACATACATATAGATAGATAGAAAGATAGATAGATAGATAGATAGATAGATAGATAGATAGATGCAAAAAGTGTTGCAGTATGCAAAGAATTGCTTCACGCTTAAATTATCAACTGTAACCGCGCAAATACCTTCTAAAAAACGCAGAGCTTTGCTAAAGCTTCGCACAAGCCAGGGGATTGCCAGACCATGGATGGCGCCGCCTGCTAGGCTATATGGCGCAGAGTTCTAGAGTGTTTGTGTACCGTGTATAGCGCAAGCTTGCACCTGTGTTACGTGTCGGCAAAATAAATTTTCTTTTGTGCACCCTAGAGGTTGTGTTTGTATGTTCCTGCGACTGAATTTCCGTATTGATTGTAGCACTTTATTTTCCCCAAAATTTGTTGCGCATCAAAGAATGTACAAGGGTGCAGTTCATCCCAGGATAAAACGACGTGAAGTCCCTAGAAAGAACTAAAGTAGCGCCATTCGGGTCAGTGTGCAGGCTCCTCATCTCCTCCGGGCTTGGTATTGCAAGCGCCATCTTGTCTGTCTTCGGTCGCGTGTTTTCTTTTGCTTCCACGACGATAGCGGTTTACTTTCCCTTGTGCGCCAGGAGAGAGTACACCCATGCGTGGCCTCCGACATGAACCAGTGGCACCGGCTGATCTCGGAGGCTATAGCTCGATCGTGTTCGTAGTATTCTGCTAGACGCTATAGGGGTTCCGCTGCAGCTGCCAAGAGAGGAGGCAGAGGCGAAGGGGCGTATTGGCGCTACTTTAGTTTTTTTTTGAAACATTAAGACGATGTTATGTCGCGTGACCTCTGGTGGCATGCAAACAGGACACTGTGGTATAGCTCGTGTATGTGTCACTGGGTGGAGCTTGGTCTCTACTATGTCGGTCACAACCCAGAGCACAGCACAACACTGTAGGGTGGGAGGCAGCTCTGTCCAGCTCGGATCCGAAGACACAAGAGGCCCTCGTGAGACGAGTGAGGACAGCGGCGCGTGCCCATGGGATCCCGAACTAAAAAAGCCCACTCACCGACACTCTTTACTCGGTCGCAAATAAATCTTTTATTCTCTCTCTCATGTGATCCATGTCCTCCTCCTCAAAACTACCGGCAATAAAACGCGGGAGACGCAGTCTCCACTCTGTCTCGCCTAAGCTCGGTCCCAAGTCTTCATTCTAGTGCCCTCCGGTCGCTAGGCCTCTCCGCCGACCTACCAAGATGCTTCCGCGCGCTCCTGCCCGACACAACACCCATGCTATAGTTTCCTACGACATCGAGCCGTGTATCCAAAAACGTTTTTTTTCAGTGTAATACAAGTGCCCAATTATGTTTCGAAGCCTTACACACGCGTTGACTTCCATATTCTGACGTCACATACTCGAACACCAGCGGCTGATACGTCACCAATAAAACAAGGAAGTAGCCAAACCACTTTTTCTGCACTACCATGCAGCCTGAACTCCCCCCCCATCTTCACACACACGCACACGCATACACAAAAGCCAACTTCGCGCTAACTAGCGAAACTTGGCCAACCTGAATGCATGTGTACTGCTGCACTGCACCCCTGCCTCACCGATCGGAAACAGTAACCTCCAAGTTCATTACTTATGTTCAGCGGGAATCACCTCCGGTTGGATACTTGATGACGTGGTAGTCCTAGTCTAATCTCATCAACTTTGTCCGAAGCATATTGTACATTTAGACCAGTAAACCTTTACAATCCTACTGAATGTACCGTATAACTGTAGATCTAATTTAATCGAAAACGGAAGCAGTGTTACATGCTTTTCTGGCACTTTCGCTATGTAGTACATTTCATATCTTTCAATATACGACAAGTGAACTTCCGTGTGAGCTCGTGGGCCTGTAAACCATCGCCTGCATTCAGCAAAGTCGACAAAGTAAAATAAACTTTACTGCCTCGGGGCACATTGTGCTTCGTCCTCGGAAACGTCCTCGCAGTGGGCCACAATACATCGTACACCAGAAGCTGCGTATAGTTCCGTTGCTCGCTAATGGCACCGACGACTATAGGAAATAAGGCATCTGCTTGGTAAGGCGTCTGCTTGCTAGTGGCTGAAGCCACGACGGAAGACAGCCCTTCGCCACTGAAGAACCGACCCTCCGGCAGCATACCACAAATGCATATCAACACGAAAGCAGAAGCGTGGGTCTGTAATGGTTGTCTACTGCTTCACACGTGAATTCTTTTAGTTGTAGTTCAATGCGAACGTCAAATTTTGGTTGAGCTCGGTCGAAACAAGTTGAACCATGCGGGGTAATTTCGAGGAACCGTTGATGAAACTGGAAGTTACTTCTTCGTACCACGCTATGTATTCCAGCTTGTAGAACATCTTTACCTGTGAGGCTGTGCGTACTGCCGAACTGGGATTACTACGCGCAGGTTGCACCCTCTGCTTTGCTTAATGAGCAGACTAGAGTAGAGTAGATCCTTGAATCTGAGGCACACATCCAAGCTGAGGGATTAACCAAGAACCGGATAGTTCTTGTAGAAAAATTCTTTAAGGCTAAATTTCGTCTATATAAAAGAAGTGATATGAAACGGGAAAAATTTATTAATAGAGTAATATAGTTTAATGTAATGTAGCAAATGAAGCGGAGAAGCTGAACGAAAAAAGAAATTTCGAAACTTTAAAAAAGTGAGTCCAAAAAAATGAATATGAATGCGTCCAACGAAACGTGGTCATTCTTCACTTTGCAGGAGGTCGACAGCCCACTGGACCGGCTGCGACACATGCCGGAATAAAGAACTCTTGTGAAGGCAGCTTATCAGATGCACAAAGTAGTAATCTGTGCTTAAGGGAGAACGTGATGACAATGACGATGGCGATGTCTCGGAGGCATATCTGTATAAGCTTGCTTTCAGCCCATTCGCTTGAGGCGGCCCGCTGTCAGTAAGACTGGTAACCCTTCGGAGCATTTCGCGTCGTGACGTTTTTCACTCTGCAAATGGAAAATAAATTCCATGCCCGAAAGGTTATAAAACATTACAGTCTCTGCGTTATGTTTTTAAACGTCCGCGCAATGACCTGTATAATGATACCAAAGAAACAAGCACTGCTAAAGACAGAGTACCTACATTTGTGTCATATCTTGTAGTGCTCCATATTTTGTCTTGGTTGTTTTCTGGTATGTCCTATCAAGGCGCCCAATAATCCACTTTTGCTGTATAATCCTGCCACGAGAAATGCAGGAAGCCCCAAGCATAAGGGAAATAAAAAAGTTAGTTTAGATTCCACTGGAGGCGCAGTGCCAAAGAGACAGCGGAGCTGATGGGCACAGGTAGTCCTCGCTTACATTTTTTTTACTAAGCTTTGCGAAATTTTCTTCCTTTCTACCTCTGTTTCTTCTTTTTATGTCGTTCTTTCTATTATGACTTACTCTTTAGCGAAGGGTTCCTGTAATTTTGGCGCCTGGGCTTCCGCACCTAAATAAAACGAAGAACTGTATACTGTACACGTATCCCGCAGGAGTATGGCCTTGTGGCTTGCTAAGACTGAACCCATGCTAGCTAGAGGCAGTACTCCTGCGGCATACGTGTACACTACACTTCTTAAATGTATTTAGTCCGCATTCACTGTCGCCTCGCATGACGAACGCTGCTGCACGCGCACTTTTGGACAGCCAAAGCGCCGAACGCAGCGCGGCAAGTACACAGCACCGCTCTCAAACAAATCGCAACACTTTATTGCCTGCGGGCAATGCCAAAATGCCCACCGCAAAAGGCAGTGGCGATAGAGACTCGTCACGGGCGAAAGTGCAACACACATGTGCCGCGAGCACGTCTTTGTGGGCAAAAAGGCTCACGGCGACACGTAGTTGAGGGCAAACGGTCCCTCGCGACTATGCTGCGTGCTCTCACGATCAGTGACCACAGGACCCGATCGCTTGAGCGAGGGCAAACTACGCCCGCGTCGGCTTCGAGAGGTACTCATCAGCGTTTACGACCACGCGTGAACATACTGCATCGCTCTTCGGTCTAGCGTTCCGATGGGGCAACTAAAGGTAAGCGTTCGCCGCCGGTGCAAGGCACCGTTGGCGAACTCGTCCGGGTGAGCTCCGAGAACAAAGGAGCTGACGGTCAGGAAAGAAAAGGCATGCTCATACTTCGCTGTCTGTGGAGAGGGTATGTCACTCCCGCCGGACGCGCGAGCGCAAAACGTCTCGCGAGACTCGTGCGGTGCCACATTCGACATCCGATACAAACCAGTGCCAGGTGAAAGAGGTCAACGTCACTACCACTCTTCTAGCACCGACGGACCGCGGAGAACGAGAGGGTCATGTTAAGACATGTAGACTGCAGAAGTAAGCGAAAAAGCCCGCGCAATGGTGACGGGCTAGCCTCAATAATCACAGTACACGCCCCAAAAATGTCCCTTCCACCGAAATGCAACCGCCGCGATAGGTATTTCATTCCCGCGACCGCCAAGTCAGCAGTCCAGTACTAGACCTACTAGACCAAGGCGGCGGATGTTATTTGGAAGCACGGAGGAAGGAAATATAGAAGAAAACATGCCCAGCCGGCACGCTACGTGAAAAGTGTGGAGGAAGTGACATCATGGCGGCCACATTCCCTGGGCACAATGGTGGCGTTGCTGTGGATACGTGTTGAGCAGTGTAGCTGGTCTAGCAGTGAGCGGCCACGGCTGGCGGCGGCATGTGTGCCTCCGCAAGTCTCGTGCTGAGCCGTGGCGGGCAATAACCGTGCTCTGTGTCGCGTTATTGGTTACGCAGTGTTCTCCTGGTAGTTAATGTACTCCTATAGCAACGTTTATAAAATTGGGGGACTCTTAATCTTCACCTTTAAGAGTTGAACGCGATAGTGAAATCCGGCCCCTAGTGCACCATTCAACCGCTAAGTACATACTTATTTATCTGTTTTGTTACATACACACGGACGCACACAACACCACGCACACAGGCTAGCGCGTGCTATTATGACCGAATAGGCTGGTTTTCGTCGTGACACCTGTCGAACGAAATGCGTTAAAGGGGCTCTGGAACACTTTTTCAAGTAACCATGGAATGAATTCACTAGAAGGGCTCTTGCCTCACGAATTCAACGCCGCAAAAATTTTAAGAATCCGCCCGGTGCGAGTGTAGTTACAAAGGTTTGTTGCATGCTGCAATTGCATTATCTCTTTTCTCGTCCCGAGGAAAGCGCTGGTAGCTAAGCAGGAAGGGGTGGCAGTGCAAACGAACTACCGCGCCTCGTGACCGCGAGCATTTTTGTTTTCTTCGAATGCGCAGCTTTTTAGTGTGATCGCGTGCGCACGCGTGGACAAGTGGCGACCTTCTGCGGCTATCTCGATAACTTAAGTTTTCGGTCACCGACGCACGGACGATTTTTTTCACTCACAACCAACGGGGCAGACGCCGGCGGCGGGTTTTCTGCGACACGAGCTGTTTAATGCTGTCGCGTTAAAACCTTTTGTCCGCCACGGCGCCTCAACAGTGTGTAGAACGGGTGAAGATATCCGTGTGTCGTGCGGCAGATGATGCGGATGAAGCATTTGAAATATTCAGCGATATTGCGTTGGACCCCATGACGAAGCGGAACGACAACGAACGCCTCGTAGGTCAGTGATGGTTGTGCAGTGCTCCTGCTTGTGACAACGGACGAAACTTTTGTGCCCAGCAAGACGCAATGAGCACCATGTGCACATACGTAGTTTTGTGTTCAGTATGTGTACAGTTACATGTTACATTTGCGTGTTAAAACACCTTCTCTGTTCCGCTTGTTATACTCGCACCCAGCATTGTCAGCTCAGCGTTAGAGCAACCGCGTTCAAGTGTCACTTGCACCGTGCTCAAAGTCACCACGGTGGCAGAATGCTGATGCCGGTGAGTTTCACGCGGAACACGGGCACAGTGGCCGGGCGCTGCCTCGGCCGCATGGCGGAATGCAATCGTAGAGGAAGGCGCCCGACCGATCGTGTTGTCCGTACAGTGCGTGGATTGATGACGTGAAAACACTCGCCGTTGTCAGTGCATCTAGCGCGCGTTCTCTTGTACTTGCTTAGTTGTCGGCGAGCTGTACTCGGAAAAAATGATTTTGCTGAAGATGTCGCGCTGGCCCAGAGCATTGAGCCCTGTTTCAATGGTTTCGAATCGTCACGACACGCACGCTGCGCCGCCTACGTGCTTTCCGAGCCGTAGAGAGAGTCGTGCCTTCTGCTTTACATTCGGATGTAAAGAAGAGAGGAGAATTTGCCCATTCAATATGGCCATCTTCCGGCTTCACCACGGCTTCACAACGAGTGCATGTCAGGGCATCTCCTAAGTTGTTTCCTTCCTCCCTGCTTGGAAGCCTATAAGGAACCAGCGCTGGAGTGTCCACAACCACCCTAGCGGTCAAAGCGCGCACTTCTCAGCTGCTCCCTCAGACGAGAGTGGCGGCTGGTAGAGGCGGAGCGGGCGCGCATCGCCGTACAAAACCAAACAGCGCTGGCTGTACTGCTGCGTATTCAAGTGCAACAATACATAGAGGGGAAACGTATAGAGTAAAGGGAGGACGCAGAAAAAGGAGGCGGCGTTGCACCCAAGCGAAAAAACGAGCAAAATTCTGCTCTCGCTCTCCTGTCAAGTGCTATCGGGCTCGTTTCTGAACAGAATGACACGTGTCTGCTATATTTATTTGGTAGTGACGACTGTGCGATGGCCTTTCAAGCGGTTCTTTCAAAAATTAGGCATGGCAGCGGCGCAGGCGCGTGCTCTCTGAGAGGTACAGTGCGGCCGGTCGTCTGGGCATGAGCAGCTGAGGTATGTCGTAACTCTCCGCCAGGTGCTCTTTTTCGGCACGCCACCTATCTAGCACTGGTCCCCCATGGCTTACAAAATCTGATTGCACCGTAACAGATGCTTGTTTTCTCCGCCCTGGTGTGTCGTGATAAATTTATGAGTATACCAACAGCACGTGCACCGTACAACGGATAAAAGTACACTCGCCTGGTGAAGCTGTCCCAGTCGACGTGGTGGAAAAACGGGTGCTTCATAATTTCGTAGAAACCCGTCGAACGGCATCCCAGGCGAAGCCGTGGTCTGTAAAAGAGAAATTTTATTACGTCAAGATTTACAATGTTTAGCTAGTAGCGAAAAACTTACTGTCTATATGGTACACACATAGAGACTTCATTACCGCACTGAGTACATTGTACAGTCCTTTTATTACCAGAATTTCTGTGCGAAAGAAAATCCAAACCTTGTACTATACATAAGCATGCAAAGCTAATTCGGGCAATCTCGTCGCTACTCTTTCGCATGCTTTTAATATTGTGCAAAGTAGCTGACCGAAAGTGACATGAAGAAGAAGTTAACTTCATAAGAGGATAAGTAGCGTAATACGTCATCGCTTTTTGGTCATTTTTGCGGTGTGAATATTCTCTAACGCGGCTAAGTTCGCTCCTCCATGACTTCTTTAGAAAGCAACATGGGCTACCTGCGCTGATTAGAAAATGAATCGAGTCAGAGGAGCTGGCGTCGAAATTCCCCAATGAAAACGTGACTGATTGCGCGCGTGGCGGGGTGAAGATACAGGTGTGTACAGGGTTCCCTATCGGGGGCGAATGTTTATCGCAAAAAATGCACGAATGCACCGCAAGAAATCTTAAAGGTCATACTAAATCAAAGTATGGAGCAAACTTTACGCTCCCCCCTTCTCACCTCTTATGTGACAGAGGGGGGGGGGGGGTGGCATGCGAACGCCCATGGATACAGGTAGGGGCAGTCTAAGCGAACGGCACTCACTGGGTATTTTCGCTAGCTACATAGCCCCGATGATACTCGTCTGCAACGGTAGTCCACCACTCGCGAGCATTATATATCTCCACCCCATACTTGGTTTACGTTAGTTTCACTCCTTTTTGCTTGCGCTTATTTTTACTCATAAGCAGGCACACTCACCAACACCCGCTCTCACTTCCATTAACGTTCATTTTTTTCCCATTTGTCTCTCACTATGACGCTCTATTATGACGCTTGCCGATTAAAAGACTTCTTAGCTATGTTAGTGCTATAATGCATCATGAACATGTAGAAAGGGCAAACGAACAACAAGGGGTGATTCTCAGCAGTTCATAACATCTTAGGCCAACCAGTGAATTATTTGAAGGCTTATTGTAGGATATGTGCCCTGAAGTCAGAGGAACACATGAAAAACCAATGAGACAGTAAGAGAGCGAACTATCAAGTAGTTTATTCGTTCTTGAAGCTGTCTTATATAGGCTTCTTCAAACGACACTGGGAAACGGGTTTAGGGGAGTTAGATGGTGTCCACATAAAATGCATAAAAATTTCGATAATCAAGTTAGCAGGTTTCTAGCAGCTGGGTTCCCAAGTGAGGTAATCGCAGCAGTGGCTGATAATTTATTAAGTGAACTGTCTACCGTCCTTCATCGCTTGCTAGTTTTGTGTCGCAATAAAAAGCGTACCGTGGGAAGTGTCTAACTTTGCAGCGGTTTCTGAGGAAAGTGCATATATTCCATGAAAATGTTTAAAACATAATTTTTTGTCCGCGTTATGTCTCCTTTCATCGGTGGGAGTAACGCCCTCAACAGTTATCGGGGTTTGTGAAAGTCGAAAACTGAAACCACGGGTGGTTTTTGCAAACTTCATCAAGCTTGGCTATTGATAAAACAAATACCTCAGTGGTCGTTTTAGGCACGCACAGACTTTTTTGTTGTTCTCATGAGCGGTGGCGGATGCCGTAGTCACGTTTCTCCGCCATATAGTGCCTAGAATATAGTCTAATCACTATGCTCACCACCGGCAGCACCACCGGGCACCTGTTTGAATGCGTGAGAAAATGATACGCGAGAATTGGTCTCTAGCGCAACCTAAAGCTGCCTCAAGTGCATGAAATATAAATTCAAGTTAAACGCGTTTGTTTTAAAGCAAAACAGGTCTACCTGCGAGGATTTCTTGTTCTACCAAAAGGTGACCGGTAAAATAGGCAAACGCAGGGAACTGTGGGATACGACGGCATCTGGTTTGACACACCACGCGGGTTAGCAGCGGCACGGATGCACTTTTGTACCGTTCCGTTGAAAAAAGCACCTCTCCGTGCAATGTCAGGGCTTTAGAAGTTGTTTTTTTTGTTTCTGCTCGCCGTGATTGCGACAATGACCAGCTACGAAAGCCATGAACAGTAAGAAAAATTGTTATCGCACCATAATGCTTTTCAATGTTTTTATGCTGCTTGGGGGTATACTGTCAGTTTAGCTAGCAGATCAGTCTATACAGAAGACAGTTTTCATTGTATAATATGTTACCTTAGATAAGAAATCACAATTTTAAGGATATCAGGGGATGGTGATGACTCTAGCAGTAGGTCAAGAGTTCATTTGGGGATCGCTGCTTTGGCCGAAATAGTCGGTCGATCGGCATGAAGCGCCGCAATTATCGAGCGCGTTGAGATATCTTTCTGTTGTACTTTCTTTTATAGCCTGGAGTGCACTATAAGATGCATTTCTTAGTCGAAGCCGGATGCTTATTTGAACGCTGATCTTGGTCAAGCTGCGTGGCATGGTGGCAAATAAACAGTACAGTAAGACATAGACGGCGCCGAAGAATCGAAACCCTGCGCTTGTTTAACGCACTTATTGCTTTGTGTGCCATCCTGACAGACAGTTTGACCAAGATAAACGCAAACGAACTCGTCCAGTGCTGTGTGTAAAGTTATTGTAAAGTTATGCAATGGTTGCCGAACGAATTATGCGGGAAGCTTGGTAAAGTGTGCCCCGAAAAGGGTACATAAAATACCGCTTCAATGGGGAAAGTCATACGTGGGACAAACGGGACGCTGCGTTATTGAAAACGAGTCAAGGAGTATGCCTTGTCAGTTGTAAATAGAGAAGAAGCGCCCTTTTCCGCCCATTGCAGTACATGCTTAGACAGCGAGCCTTTGCTAAAAAAATATTTTAGGAAAGAGCAGCACTCAAGTCTAGGCGAGAACTCTTAGATGCTTTTATCATCAAAGCGAAGGGTTAAGACAGAGGGCAATTTACTGCGCAGGTTTGCTTGACGTGAGGTGCGTATAAATTTGTTCGCTTTCTCTCCTTAACACATTTCCCTGTGACGTTTCAAGAAGCTGATATTAGCCTGCTTCAAGAACGAATAAAGCTGTGGATAGTTCACGCTATTTGTATCCTTCGTTTTTCCCGTTTTCGTCTAATTTCTGCGCACGTATCCTTCAATAAGACTTGCGCCAACTCATCAAACAAGTTTTAAAAGTGTACGTGAGCTAGTGTGACTCGCGAGCAAATATGGTGACCTACGAAAGCAGCTCGATTGCCTGCCCTTGTTCCGTCGTACCATTACGTTTACAACAAAGAAAACCTGTCACTGAATCAAAACGAAGTTGCCAACACAGTCTGTTAACTCCGCAGTCTGACCAGCTTAGTTCGCTCAACCTACGTTCATTCAACTAAACATTGAAATATATATCTATAGGTGCTAATTAGAAGACCACCCCTTGTCAGCCTTTTGTTTTCAGTTGTATTTAATTACCTCAACTAGAAGGCCACTGATGAGGCTTTTTGCTTGCGGAGGCATGTGCTTGGGCAGGATAATGGGGACGACCTCGGCGTCTGAAAAAAAAATGTACACAGATATAATATTGCTACCTAAAGTTGTGAGCCGGCAAGCCCTAGCGAGCCGAAAAGGGCAAGGAGAACGAAGAAGAAGTGTGGTTAGCGCCTCGTTTCGAAGATACACGCTCGTGTCTTTCTGCCCCGCTGTTCCTGTCCCTTCTCTACGGCTCTTGGTACGTGACAAACTGGTGGAGGTGCTGGGTAATCTATGCACCGTACCCCTCCACACAGCAGGAACACAGGCGTCATACCGGTGGTCACTCCTGTGCACCGCGCCAGCAGAAGGATCCGAGGGCAATCCCCTGAGTTTGGACTGCTCGCAAACAACATGGCAGCTCCGACCAGCCATGCCGACACCAACCCAACCAGTACAAACGGCACAACGCCGCTCCATCGCACCTTACTCACACCGCGAATGCCAAATCCTTTTCATGGCACTGCACTTGAGGATATGGAAGATTGGCTTGTTCATTACGAGTTCGTTGCCGTGCACAACCAGTGGGACGACGCAGACAAACTGCGGCATGTCTATTTCAGTCTTTTGGACGGCGCACGTGTCTGGTACGAGAACAGGGCAGGTATTCTTACATCTTGGGAAGACTTCAAACGCCGACTTCTTGCGACATATGCAAGCCCTGACCGTCGGGAGAGAGTCTCGTCTCGACCGCCGAAGAGAGCAGACGTGTTTTTCGGTCGGTCCCCGACCGGTTTTCCTGGAGGAGCACGCGAGCGCCTAGTGTGGCGCCGTACCTTACGGGCGCTTCCATGCTTCCTTTTTTTTTCCCAGTTTTTTTTATTTTGATAGATTTTGCGCACACCCGTGCGCCGTTTTAATTTTTTCTTCCCTCCCTTGTCCTATTGAGCCATTTTTTGTCTCAAGCCCTGTTCAGGGCTATCAAGATATTGAGGAAATGTAGAGCCCTCTCATCTCCCCTTAGTTCTTTTTTTTTAATCTGTAATGACCTCGCCTAGTACGGCCCATCGCCTCTACCAGTAATGACGGACACCCCTTCTAAGGACGCTCCTGACGAGATCACCCTCTGCGCGAGCCTGCATGCTACCGCAACGAGCCGCCCCAGCTCACCCAAACAATCGCCTGCGGCCCCGATCATGACCCGGGCTCGTAAACTGAAGGCTGCTGCCAATCGTCTTCAAAAGCACTCATCTACCAGCACCCCAACTTCTCGGCCCCATGTACGAAGGATCGGGAAACTGTTGTCACCACGCCGGCGTCAGGCACCAAAAATCAAGGCCGCCACCACGAAAAGCGCGAAGCTAACGGCCGCAGCCGAGGAGGCCGCCGCCGCCATTTCCTTAGTACCACAGCCTTCCCAACTCCATCTTGTACCCACACTACAAGAGGGAAGCAAGGCTGAGCTGCAGGACTACCAAGAATCGGTCGCATCAACACCCGCAGACAGCGAGGAACAGGCCAGTACCGATTCCTCCTCGCCCACATCATCCTCCTCTTGGGAGCACAACACGCCTCCGTCCTCCTCTCCGTCCCTGTCGCCCTCCCCAAAGGGTCTGGCCCTTTTCGGAACCGGAATCTGCGCTGACGGACCAGGCCGCCAACGAGCAACACAACAGGCGTCGTTTGCAGCTCCCCCCAAGCGAGCGCGCGCTCACTCTGCGCCGCCGGCAACCACTTTCTGCCCTTGCCTGCTGGCTGTGCAAGCCTGCCGCGCCGGGCGTCAAGAAGACCTGTTCGGAGAGGGGTGTGCACGTAGTGCTGTCTCTCCCCTTTTTCCAGGCGAAGGAACGCGCATGACCTCTACTGGAAGGGCAACCGAGGCAACATTGGAGTCTCTTGCGCAAGCGGGAGCCTCCCAGACCGCCACAGGAAATCCCACCCTCCTCGAGCCTTCCCCACCTTCTTCCGGTCACGCAACCCGTCCGACCCGTCCTCCAGAGAGAGCGGCCTCTCCGGTGTCTGATGGGGTGGTTTGTTTACCTCCCACCTCCTCGCCACAACAACAGCACTCTCCTCCACTCTCCCGCTCAAAGGAGAGCACGGGCGCGTCGTCTCCTACGGCCGCAGCTCCTCCGAACTCTGCCGCTAGCACCGCGCCACACCCTCCTTCTGCTTTCGGCCCCATGCGCCCACTGACGGTGGACGCCTCTACCGAAGCAGATTATGAAGAGGCCCGACGCAAGCATCAACAGAAAAACGGATTTCCGTGCCAGGCATCAACAGCTACAAATGCCCCTTCCAGTAGGCAGCCAGCCAGTGCAGCTCCCCCAAGCAAGGGAAAGGGGCCCCGCCAGAAACCAGGTCGCCGCCAGCACCAACTCGATATTATCGAACACCTGGTCGCGAATGAGCCCCGTCGCACCTCTGCCACCATCCTCTACCGCCCCAAGGGCAGGAAGAACAACTTCCTCTCCCTCAGCCGCGACGCAATTGCAGCACAGCTCTCGAAGGTGCCCGGCACGAAGCGTGTGCGCATTAACTTCAGCGGCAACGTTGTTGCGGTTGACACCACACCCGGAGCTGACACCTCCGCTCTCCTGGCAGTGGAAAGCATCGGGAAAGTGGCTGTCAACGCCAAGACCGCCAACAAAGGAACCTGTACCGGCGTACTTCACGGCGTTGACGCGGCTTTTGACGAGGAGGTCCTCAAAAACAACATAGAGAGCTCTGCTCCCATCCTCTCTTGTGCCCGTACCGGACGCAATGTCCTTCTCCGATTTGTGGGTAACGCACCGCCACCTGAGGTGGCGTTATTTAAGCAGACCCGCCCTGTACGTTGTCGTCGTCGCCGCCCTCTCCAGTGCGCTGGCTGTGGCGCTTTCGGACACACTCATGCGACGTGCACCAGCTCCCCACGCTGTTCGCGCTGTGGCGGCGACCACGCCCGCGCCGACTGCGTTGCACCCGGCCCCAAGTGCCTACACTGCGGCGGCCCACATCCCGCCACCGAGCCCCGATGCCCTCGCTGGCAACACGAGAGGAAGGTGCTAGAAATCATGGCCTCTGCGGACCCGCCCCTCTCTCGTCGTGAGGCCGAGAGGAACCTTAAGAGCGAGAGAAAAGCCGTGCCTGCTCGAGCACCGTGCACTGGTATTTCCTCGGTAGTGCAACCGGGCCGGACGTACAGCGCGGTTGTTTCGCCCCCGGCCGCCGAACCCTCGGCCCCCGACTGCGAGGTGCAAAAGGACATGGTGATTAGTGCCCTGGCCGCTGCCGTGCAGGCCCTCATCGGGACAATACCGCAATCCGGCCCTGTGTTCGAGCTGTGCAACGCGGCCCTGGCCGCCCACGCTGCCCTCAATCAACATGGCTAGCGGCAAGGTGTTTCGGCCGCGGATTCTTCAATGGAACGTTCGTTCTCTCCGCTGCCGTCACGCCGAGCTGTCTACCCAACTCCTCCGACGCGAGTACGACGTCTTGCTGCTGCAGGAAACCTACGCTCGCGTCGGAACACTCAACCTACCTGGTTTTGTCGGCTATCACAGCACCACGCAGTGCGAACTTGAAGAGTGTAGCGCAGTCCGGTGCAGCACTCCCTCGCATCCTCCCGGCACGTCGCGGGCTTCGGTTTATGTGCGCGCCGACCTCCCTCACGCTGCAGTGGACATCGAGGACATTCTCTGTGACACCCTCGAGGCCGTCGCCCTGACTGTGCGCATCGGGAGCACGGACACCAGTGTCGCGAGCGTGTACGTGCGCACATCGAACTACTCGGCACGCTGGGACACCCAATTCGTGTGCCGCCTCGCAGACCGCCTAAATCGCGACGCGGTCATCGGTGGCGACTTTAACTCTCACCACACCTCGTGGGGCAGTGGCGTGACGAACCACCGTGGGCGCGACCTTCTCGATGCCGTGCAAAAGGCTGGACTGCTCGTTATAAACACGGGTAGCTGTACTCTCGCGCGCCGTGGTGTGTCCGACAGTGCCATCGACCTGACTCTCGTGGGTGGTACGTGTAAATATGAGTGGCAACGTGCACCGGACTCTCAGGGCTCCGACCACTACCCCATCGTGGTCACACCCCCCTCAGCTTACATCAGGTACACTCGGACCTACAGTGTTATGAAGTGGACTCGCTTCAGAGAACTGTGTGCTAGAGTGCCAGTCTCTGCAGACTTCTTCACCGCGCTGGCCGAGTGTCACGACGCAGCTACCACCCACTGCACCGTGCCTGCGGGCACCCCCGCACCAGACATCGGCCTCCTCAACCTTCGCGCCGCGCGTCGCAGGGCGCAGATTGTGGCGGTGCGCTCGCAGAAGGCGGAACATTGGCGTGCCTATAACTCTATTGACGCGGTGTGCCGCAGGCACGCCAGACGCCGTCGCAACCAGAGCTGGGGGAGCCTCTGCTCGTCACTAGATGACCCTCAGAACCACGCCCAAGCCTGGCGCATTTTCGCTGCCGTTCTTCGCACCAGAGAGCCTCGCTGCCCGGTTCTCTGTGTTGCTGTTGCAATGAAGATCGCCACGCAGGAATTGGCTGAGCTGCTGGCAGACAAGTTTGCCCCTCCTGCTTGCCCACAGCCTCCACAGGGACTACCACCTGTGCCTGCACTCAACAGGCCTGAGCTGTTCGCTCCCGAGCGGTACTTTCCCACCGAGGGCATTCTGCTAGAGATCCGCGCATTGTGCACGGAGGAGTTTACTCTCAGCGAGCTGACCGCAGTGCTCAACAACCGCACGAAGCGGTCTGCCCCGGGAGTGGACGGCCTCACCTACCAGGTGCTGCGCAACATTGACCCCTCCACGCGGCCCCGGTTGCTGGAGGCCTACAACGAAGTGTGGCGCACAAGTCAGGTGCCTCCTGGCTGGAAGGAGGCGCTCGTGGTGCCCATCCTGAAGCCACGGAAGCCGGCCACGGAGCTTTCATCCTACCGGCCAGTGTCACTTACCTCGGCCGCAGGGAAAGTCATGGAAGCCATGGCATTGCGACGCCTTCGCTGGATTGCCACCGCAACCAACGCATTCCCTCCCGAACAGAGCGGATTTCGCCCAAGGCGCTGTACGTTCGACTCACTGGCCGACGTGATCGCCACCCTCGAGGAGGCCAAGTACCGCGGCGATTACGGCATCCTCGTGCTGCTCGACGTGAGAAGTGCGTTTGACTGTTTGCCCCACGCATCGATTTTGGACGCACTTCGTGACCTCGGTGTGTGCGGGCGGATGTTTGACTACCTGGAGAGCTTCTTGGGCGACCGCACTCTTCGCGTTCGTGTTGGCTCCACAATCAGCGGTCCCCACTCCGTCACCGCAGGCGTACCCCAGGGCAGCATATTGAGCCCTTTTCTGTTCAATCTGGCTCTTGCCAAGCTGCCCGACTACATCCCGTGCAACACGGCGTGTGAAGTGCATGTGGCGATTTACGCCGATGACATTGCGCTGTTTGCCTGCGGCCCCAGTCGCCACCGGGCAGCCCTTCTCGAGTCCCTCCAGGTGGCCATCGACGCGGTTGACGCATTCCTGAACGGGGTTGGACTGGCGCTCGCCGCCTCCAAGACGGAGGCACTGCTCGTCCACCCGCGAGCGTCGACACGCCGCTCCACGCCTCGGCTCTCACTCCGGGGCCTCCCCATCGAGTGGAGCACGAAGGTGCGCTACTTGGGGGTGACCATAGACCACCGGCTCAGCTGGCGACCGGCCGTCAACGATCTGCGGACGAGCAACCGCAAGGTACTCGGCGCCGCACGCAGTCTCCTCGCGCGAGGTCACGGCTGCACCCCTGCCCTTGCCCTGCGAGTCTACAACGCAGTCGCATCGGCACGCGTGATCTACACTGCAGCAGTGGCTTCGTTGAGTGCTTGCCAGCTAGCTGCATTGGACGCGGACCATCGCAACGCCGTGCGGGAGTACTACGGACTTCCCCAAACCTCCCAGGTGGGCCCCACGCTCGCCGAAGCGGGGGAAACTCCCATCTCCCTGCGGGTGACCCAGCGGACACTAAATCATGTACTGCGGCTGAAAACCACAAGGCAGGGGCAGCTCCTTGTGAACAGGCTATATGCTCTACCTCACTCATCCATGGGGCAGCGGGCGAGTGAGCTCTTGACGGTTGTGCCAGACACGCAGTACCCCAGCTGGCTGGCTATCCCACCCTACCGCCACACCCCTCTGGTGATCACCAAGACCATTGGCGGCATCAAAGCGAAGGCGCGCACCCCGCTGGCAGCGATGCAGCAGGAGTGCTCCGCCCTCCTTCACGAACAGCTGAACGGCCGGCTGCTTGTTTACGTCGACGGGTCAGTGCTTCGCGACGGCTCCGCGGCCGCCGCCTGCGTTGTGCCATCAGTCGGCGCGGTTCTCAAGTGCCGCCTCCCCTCCCTCGCCTCCTCCACTGTGGCGGAACTCGCCGCTATAAATTTGGCAGCCGATTTCCTGAGTGAGCGGGCACCCATGAGCGCTGCAGCCATCATCTGCGACTCCCGGGCGGCCTTGGCCGCGATCTCGCGCGAGGAAGACGGCAGCCTCCTTGCGCAGAGAGTTGCCCGGAAGCTACACGCCGTGCAGCAAACGGGCTGCGACCTTTCGCTGCACTGGGTGCCTTCGCACATCGGAATACCCGGCAACGAGGCGGCCGACTGTGCCGCGAGGGATGCGCACGACCCCGACACCGGCGTCACCAACTTCGTGTGCTCCGCGGATGCCGGCCGTCTCCTCACCGCCCGCTACGTGCGCGAGCGTCATCCCGACCCTCGCGTAGCAGCTGGAAAGCCGCCGCGGCGGCTCCCTCTCAAGGGACTCCCAAGACGAGACCGCGGTTTCCTTCTCCGTCTCCGCACCGGAGACAACTACACCGCAGAGCGAAAACATCGGCACTCCGGGCGTGGCAGTCCATACTGCATGGACTGCGGCGACCTGGAGACTCTGGACCACCTTTTGCTTCATTGCCCGGCTGGTGACGCGAGCAGACAGGTGATGCTCGCAACGTACGGAGCTCTCGGCCTGCCTCGGACAACAACTGAGCACCTCTTGTTCCCGAACAGTGGCCGCGCGCATATCAAGCGTGCCCTTTCAGCGCTGCTCGACTTTGTAGACGGAAGCGGACTGCGTGAGCGAATTTAGAGAATTCGCGCCCCGTGATTTTGGTAGACGATCTGTGCGTCCCCCCTTCCTTTGCTCGCTCTCTCCTTTCTCTTTCCTCTCTTCGCTCAAGTCTATTATCCCCCATTCCCCTTCCCATGTGAACCACTGCTGAGGTGTCGCACTTAGCTGCAGACAGTTGCGGGGTTCACTTTTCTTTTCTTTTCCAATTTTAAGAACCACTTCCCTCCCCCCGTCGGGAGAGAGCTGAGCGCGATCTGCAGTCCCGCATACAACTACTAAACGAAGGGGCTGCGATGTATGTCGAGGAAATGACGCGTCTCTTCCACCGAGCTGACCCCAGCATGCCAGAAGAAAAGAAGGTACGGTACCTCATGCGTGGGGTGAAAGAGCAACTTTTCGGTGGGCTTGTACGCAGTCCACCCAAGACTGTGTCAGAACTTCTCACGGAAGCTGTCACCATCGAAAGCACCCTTAGACACCGGGCCCCGTCATACGAGCGGCACGTCAATGCTTCAACTACGGACTACATTGGAGCTTTCGGTGGCCAAATGGATTTTTTCCGAGAGCTCATACGTTCAGTCATCCGCGAAGAACTCCAGAAGCTGTCAGTGCCCTCGCAGCCCCCTACCTCTTCGTTGTCCAGCGTTGTCCGAGATGAAGTCCAGCATGCTTTAAGAGAACCATCTTGCATGCGGGATTATCAACCACCCGGTGACTTCCCCCGCATGTCGTATGATCAAGCTTTGCGGCAACCTGTAACACCTGCAATTCCGCATCGCACCGTGGCCCCAGCCATGCTGCAGACGGTCCAAGTGGCGCCATATTGCAGCGCACCTCGCCCGATCTCGCGGAAATCAGACGTCTGGCGTGCGCCTGATCGACGTCCTCTCTGCTTCCAAGGTGGCGAAGCTGGGCATCTTTACCGACACTGTTGTTACCGGCAACTTGGACTACGCGGATTTTCGACGAACTCACCACCACCCAGGTTCGGTCAGCGGCCCCCTGATATTGAAGAGTATGTGGCTAAACAGCGCGGAACTTCGTCATCTTTGCACCAGTCACGCTCCCCGTCGCCGCGGCGATTTTCTCCTAATCGCCGCGCCTATTCGAGCGTGGCGCAGGGTCGGTCCCCTAGTCCGCGCCGGGAAAACTAACCACAGTGACATTCGGAGGCGAGGCCGCTCATACTGGACAAGCTCAAGGCCTCCTACCAACGCTTCCGCAAACTGACGATTCCCCGACGACGACGACACCAGCTGGTTCCGAAAGGTTTCATTAGATATTCCAGTGCTGCTCGACGGTCGCAAAGTCACTGCTTTAGTTGACACGGGTGCGGATTTTTCTATAATAAGTGAAAAACAGGCTGCTCTTCTAAAGAAAGTGACGATGCCTTGGAACCTTAAGCCAATTCGTACTGCTGGCGGGCACATCGTCATGCCACTCGGCGTTTGCACAGCACGAATACAGACTCGTGGTTCAACCTTTGTTATCAGCTTGAGCGTTCTCCGTCAGTGTTCTCGAGACCTGATCATTGGCATGGACTTCCTGAGGGAGCACGGTGCTATCATCGACATTCGACAACGCCTCGTCACGTTCTCAACAAAAAGCGCCACACCAGAGCTTAATCCCGACCACGATCGAGTATGTCTGCGGGTAATTGACGAAGCTGTGACGATACCACCGCGCTCAAGTGTTATGGTTCAAGTGGCTGGTAACAAATCAGCACACGGTGAAATGGTGGCGGAGAGCAATCGATCCCTGCTCTTTTCCCAAAGTGTCTGCGTGGCACGAAGCCTAGTAGACCTTCAGGATGGCCATTGCGAGGTACTTGTTACGAACTTCAGCTACGAGCGCCGACACCTTTTTCCTGGTACTGTCATCACCTATGCCTACCCAGTAACTAATGTGACTGAGTGTTTTGCTTCCGAGGCAACCGATAATACCGAAGCACCTCTCCGGGGCGTTGACATAAATCCAACGCTTTCTGACGAAAACAAACGAAGGATTAACGACCTGTTGATAGAATTCCACGCCTGTTTTGCACGTTCATCGAGAATCCGCCAAACATCGATTACCAAACACCGTATTATCACCTACGGCGACGCGCACCCTATACAGCAACAGCCTTACCGCGTTTCACCAACCGAACGACGCGCGATTCAAAAGCAAGTGAAGGAAATGCTTCAAGACGATGTTATACAGCCATCAAGTAGCCCTTGGTCATCGCCAGTGGTCCTTGTAAAGAAGAAGGATGGTACACTTCGCTTTTGTGTCGATTATAGGAAGCTGAATAACGTCACAAAGAAAGACGTGTACCCGTTGCCTCGAGTGGACGATTCTCTTGACAGGCAGAGGCGAGCAAAGTAGTTTTCATCAATCGACCTCAAAAGTGGTTATTGGCAAATTGAAGTCGATGAACGTGACCACGAAAAAACGGCTTTTGTAACTCCTGACGGCCTGTATGAGTTCCGAGTGCTCCCATTCGGCCTCTGTTTCGCTCCGGCCACATTCCAACGAATGATGGATACCGTTCTCGCTGACCTCAAGTGGAAAAGTTGCCTCGTTTATCTAGATGATGTCGTTGTCTTTTCAAAAACGTTTGACGAGCACCTTCGTCGCCTTCGGAGTGTTTTTGAAGCCATACGATCCGCTGACCTTACCCTCAAGCCAGAGAAGTGCCATTTCGGCTACAATGAACTGAAGTTCCTGGGTCACGTTGTGAGCGCTGCAGGCGTTCGGCCCGATCCCGAGAAGACTGCCGCTGTGGCCTCTTTTCCAGCTCCGACAGACAAAAAAAGTCTTCGGTGATTTCTGGGGCTCTGCGCCTACTATCGCCGCTTTATTGAAAACTTCTCTAAGGTTGCGGAGCCTCTAATCAGACTTGCGTGTGACGACACCCCATTTCAGTGGACTGACGAACAAGCGACTGCCTTTGCGGAACTGCAACATCGATTGTGTTCCCCTCCTTTACTCGGTCATTTCGATGAGGACGCTGACACAGAGGTGCGCACTGACGCAAGCAACATTGGTCTCAGAGCTATCCTGCTGCAAACACAAGATGGGATTGAACGTGTGATTGCCTACGCGAGCCGCTCTCTATCACGTGTCGAAACCAACTATTCAACGTCAGAGAAAGAATGTCTCGCGGTAATATGGGCGATTACAAAGTTCAGGCCTTATCTATATGGGCACCCATTCAAAGTTGTGAGTGATCACCACGCTCTATGTTGGTTGGCTAACCTCCGAGACCCCTCTGGGCGATTAGCACGATGGAGTCTGCGACTTCAGGAGTTCGATATCACCATTGTATACAAGTCGGGTAGAAAGCATGAAGACGCCGACACGCTATCACGAGCACCTCTGGAGTCCGACCATACAGCTGTAGAAGACGACAGCACCTTCCTGGGGACTCTCAGTGGGGCGGACCTCCTCAGTAAGCAATGAGCGGACCCCGAGTTAAGACCCATCATCGATCATTTAGAAGGCAGCACCGCGTCTGTTCCTCGTCCCCTTTCCCGTACGTTGCCGTCATTTTGCTTACGACACGACATATTATACAAGAAAAACACTGGTGTTGGCAGCAGATCTTATCTTCTAGTCGTCCCTCAAGACCTTCGTGATGACATCCTATTAGCCTGCCACGATGAGCCGACATCCGGCCACCTGGGATACTCACGGACATTCGACCGGGTTCGAAAGCTATATTTCTGGCCAAAACTTGCAGCTTGTGTCAAACGCTACGTGAAAGGATGCCGCGAATGTCAGCGTCGCAAGTCACCACCTGTGAGGCCTGCAGGCCTCTTACAACCCATCGATCTACCGCGTACGCCGTTTGACCAAGTTGGGATGGACCTTCTTGGACCGTTTCCTTTGTCTCACTCCGGAAACAAGTGGATAATCGTCGCAACTGATTAGTTGACGCGTTACGCTGAAACTAAGCCATTGCCACGCGGTACAGCATCTGAAGTCGCCCAGTTTTTTATGCACCACATTGTGCTTCGTCACGGTGCCCCGTCATTCATCATCACTGACCGAGGGACAGCGTTTACGGCAAAACTGTTGGACGACATCTTCAAGCTCAGTTACACGAACCACCGCAAGACAACCGCATACCACCCCCAGAGTAACGGCTTAACAGAAAGGCTGAACAAAACGCTGGCGGACATGATTTCTATGTACGTGGATGTGCAGCATAAAACGTGGGACGAAATCCTGCCATACGTAACGTTTGCGCACAACACCGCAACCCAGGAAACGACAAGGTTCGCACCCTTCCGCCTCGTTTACGGTAGAGACGTGCAAACCATGCTAGACGTAATGATTCCTTGTGACATCGACCAGCACGAGCTACTAACTCCCGATGTCGACGATTACATTCAGCGTGCAGAGGAAGCACGTCAAGTAGCTCGCGTGCACATAAGATCGCAGCAATGTGAAGACGCCCGAAGGTACAATATCCACCACCGACAAGTCTCCTACCAACCTGGCGACCAAGTGTGGGTTTGGACTCCTGTTAGACGGCGAGGTCTGAGCGAAAAACTCCTGAGCAAGTACTTCGGACCCTACTGAGTATTACGGCGGTTGAACGAGGTCAACTACGAAGTTATTCCAGACGGAGGCTCGGCAACGACACAGCGCCACTCACCACGAACAGAGATTGTGCATGTCGTCCGCCTGAAACCTTATATTACGCGGTGATACTCGTCTTATTATGCCCGGGCAGCAAACATTTTTGTTTTTTTACATTGCCCGTTGGGTCTCGAACGAACTGTGAACTCTGTTAATGGTTTTTTTCTCTTATGACCAACCTCAGACAATTTTTTGCACCTGCATATGCCCTGTGCACTATAGCTACCGTTTCTCTTTTTTTCCCTTATCGACCCTGCTGTCCCCTTGTGTATGAGCATCGGGTCGATGCTCTAATGGGAGGGGGAATAATGCCACCTAGAGTTGTGAGCCGGCAAGCCCTAGCGAGCCGAAAAGGGCAAGGAGAACGAAGAAGAAGTGTGGTTAGCGCCACGTTTCGAAGATACACACTCGTGTCTTTCTGCCCCGCTGTTCCTGTCCCTTCTCTACGGCTCTTGGTACGTGACAATATGAATGAAGCTTTTCAGAGGCTTTTTTTTGGTTACGTGGCACTAGAGAAGTCGGCATCACGCTTAAAGGGACACTTAGTCGACGTGGATTGTTGAAACAGCACCGAAATCTCAGGGCTTGTTCCATTCTCAAGTAATAAAACGTGATATGTAGTGCAGGGGTTGCATGCTTTACAATTGCCACAAATTGCATACTGCCCAGTTTTTCTGCACAAATGAGCTAAAGTACGTTATATGCGCAAGAATGAGCGTCACATTAGCTTGTTTCATTCATATGTGCACTTACAGTCTCTTCTTTGAAACATTACTTAAAGACGTAATATGACTTTATCTTTAACGGCGTTGTTTTGCTGGACGACTGCGCGTACTTGCAGTGTAGTTTGAATAGCCAACTGTTTTCCCGTATAAAACCCCCTTTCGTAACGCCCTAGGGCCTTGAATATTGAATAAATAAATAAACAATTCAATAATTAGATAAATGATAAATAACTAAATAAATAAATAAATAAATAAATATGGCTGCGCTCTAAATAGCGAGAGGTATTAGGGTGCTTTTCTGTACCTATTATATCATCATCAGACGAAACAAATTAGTTCGCTTTAGAGTAACCGCCATTATTAACGCACTTCCTACACTCACACTGGTACATGTAGTCCCGGTCAGCCCAATGGTCCAGGTTGGTCTTTGCTGAGTAGATGGACATGGGCGTGTGGCGAACGTACAAAACGTACGTCAGAATGCCCAGCGACCAGTAGTCGGACGTGCGATCTGCGTGGTAAGCGTACATGGCACAGCTTATGCGTACACGTTACTCCGAGGCGGCCGTAACGACTTTTTTTGTTAAACCAATGGTTATTAAAAGCCAATTTTGGGGGTTCGCCTAATCCGTCTTCAAAAATATTTTATGACAGTGGCCCCTTCTGACTTCAGTATGCTTCGCCATACTACTGCGCACTGTGACGGAGCGGTGACACACACACGCCATATTACTGCGCACTGTGATGGAGCACTGTGACACACACACACACACTAGCTACTGCGCGTCCTGCAAGTCGCCAACCCACCTCATGACCTAGCCGCCCATCGAAGTGAATTCTGTCTTGTTGAAAACCAGCTCACCTATGCACCTCTTTGTTTATTTCCACCACCTCAAAGCCTTTCTTTCGACTCATCCGTCATATCTCTTGGTTTGCGTTGACAACCGCTCTTTGCAGGTTGCTATCACGCACCGGTGCCTCCGGTGTCGTGCATATCACTACCTGTACCTTAGGAGAAGTGGCGCGCATGTCATCGACGCCTTTCGCCAGTGTGGCTGCTAATCCTGCTGTATCTTCATTTAGGACATCGTTTAAACCACCTGAAATTATCACGAGGTTCCGTCTATCAGCTGTAGTTTTGAGTTTTGCGCTCGCTTGCCTCATGACTGCTTCAAGCTTGCGTCCTGGGAACGCCCCTACTGCAACCCTCTTGTCACCTCTTACCCTCTCTTTGATGGCTTCTGTGCATCGATTTAAATTCGAGTCCCGGGCGATTATCACATGCTGTGACTTTTCAGCTGGAGCGTTCTGCACCTGGGGGCTACTTGCACCTGTGACGCCAGCTGCTTTGTCCCCTCCCAGCCCCCCCACTACCTCGCTGAAGCTGGGCCTTGCGACAGTTGAACCGGCTAAACCTGTGCAACGGGGCGAGCGCAGCATTATAGGGACCAAAAGTACGCCCATACCTCAAGTTTGCAGAGCGAGAACAACGCCGCGCTGAGTCTCTGGCGGCAAGCTCAAGGAAACAGACCTACAATCTGCACCTTTCATCCCCGTCACGACCCCGTGACAAATCGACCATTATCCCCGTTACAACCACATGGCATATGGACCATTAGGTACATTTAACGTATAACAGAAAGAAGCTTACCTCGAACTTTCGAACACCGTAATGTTGTGGACTTCGGAAATGCATTTCGCGTTAAGTCGGGCGTTATTGTCATCTGCTGCACAATGTGAACGTAATTGACAAAGGTTTCTGATTTGACTACGTTCGCTTTTCGAAGTGCTCATCCAGCTGGGAGGTTTTTGTTCAAGCTGTGCGCTGCGCTCTAAGTGCAACGCGAGAGCTCTGCACGTACCCGGAAGCGAGTGGCAGCGTGGCAGAGAGAAGAGAAAATGTGTGACGTACATCCCCCCATTTAATTTTTCATTCGCTGACTGTCGAGAGTGGATCGTTCGGTTCGGGCTGTCACGGTGGATGGACGTGTTTTTTGAGCGCTCCGGATCGACTGAACAGATAAGTGTTTTTGCATGTTTTGAGCTTGTCTTTAAAATTATAAGGCAGCGGTTGAAATCTTTGTAGCACCTATTTTATGGTACGGCTTTTTCAGGGGCCAGTCACCAAGTATTTATTAGTTAGTGCGGGTGTGTGTTTGAATTTTTATTGTTTTTTCTTTTGCCTCCCCGTGGGGGAGGTGCGCGTACATTGAACACGCAAATTTTTGTAGTAGAGCTTAGACTTTCTTTTTTTCGTAGTGCAGGGCTCGAGTTTAGTAATTATCGAGTATAGGGACAATGGTGTCAAAGACACATGGTTAAAAAGACTGTAAAGTGTTAAGGATGTGGAGTGGGTTTGAAAGTGGACCCAAGCGTAGAAGCGGATGGAGAAGAGGCTGACGCCAAGTGTAGGCAATGTGAGGTCGAGGAAAAAATGAAGAAAATGATGGTTGCCCAAAGTGAACTGCTGGTTAGAATCGATGAGCTCGAGACTGCGTTGGCGACAGAGCAAGAGAAAACGAGGGCAATGGGAGAAAGACTGAAGTCCACCGAGGAAGCACTAGCGAAGCTGAACAAAGAAGCGGCCTACGGAGAGAACAGTAGAGAACCGGCAACCAGAATGGTGGAGAAGGAAGAGCAAGCAAGTTTGGAAAAAACAGGTTTAGCCGGTTCAACTGTCGCAAGGCCCAGCTTCAGCGAGGTAGTGGGGGGGCT
The DNA here is from genome assembly GCA_013436015.1 of Rhipicephalus annulatus. NCBI lineage: Eukaryota > Metazoa > Arthropoda > Arachnida > Ixodida > Ixodidae > Rhipicephalus > Rhipicephalus annulatus. Next base: position 96,412 of record WOVY01002539.1, on the reverse strand, counting down.
GGGAGGGGACAAAGCAGCTGGCGTCACAGGTGCAAGTAGCCCCCAGGTGCAGAACGCTCCAGCTGAAAAGTCACAGCATGTGATAATCGCCCGGGACTCGAATTTAAATCGATGCACAGAAGCCATCAAAGAGAGGGTAAGAGGTGACAAGAGGGTTGCAGTAGGGGCGTTCCCAGGACGCAAGCTTGAAGCAGTCATGAGGCAAGCGAGCGCAAAACTCAAAACTACAGCTGATAGACGGAACCTCGTGATAATTTCAGGCGGTTTAAACGATGTCCTAAATGAAGATACAGCAGAATTAGCAGCCACACTGGCGAAAGGCGTCGATGACATGCGCGCCACTTCTCCTAAGGTACAGGTAGTGATATGCACGACACCGGAGGCACCGGTGCGTGATAGCAACCTGCAAAGAGCGGTTGTCAACGCAAACCAAGAGATATGACGGATGAGTCGAAAGAAAGGCTTTGAGGTGGTGGAAATAAACAGAGAGGTGCATAGGTGAGCTGGTTTTCAACAAGACAGAATTCACTTCGATGGGCGGCTAGGTCATGAGGTGGGTTGGCGACTTGCAGGACGCGCAGTAGCTTTTTTTGGGAGCAAGTGAGCCCTTCGGGGTGCAGGATAGCTAGCAACGAGGAAAACAGCCAGAAGGACTCTTCAACAGGTGTTATGAACAGATACGATTCCAAAGTGGCACCAATATCTAAGATAGGTAGAGTCCGGGGCATAAATAGACGTAGCCACGAGCACCTACCCAATTCAGACATAGGGTATATTAACCTGCAGGGTGGTAGGAACAGGCTGAAGTGGGAAGAGATAGAACAGCTAAAGGAAGAGAGGCCGATGGTATACGGTTTTGTAGAAACACATCTCAAGGACATGGAACAACCTCCGAACAATCCGGACTACGCGTGGGAATATTGTAATAGAACAGAAGGCAGCAGAAAGAGCTGGTATTGGGGCATTCATTCATAAAAGTACAGACTGACAAAGGGTCAAGCAGGAGTGCAAGGAACATTTATGGCTAAAAAGGAAAGTGGCAGGCCAAATGACACTTCTTGGTTTCGTGTACTTGTGGACGGGAGCAAAGGCCAGAAAGGAAAACCAGGCAATGGTAGAGTGTATATCAAAGGACATTCAGGAGTTAGGAAGAGAGTGCGAGATAATTATACTAGGAGACATGAATGCGCACATAGAAGATATAGATGAGTATACTGAACCGACAGGCAAAATGATCATGGATATGTGTGAAAGGCTTGATTTGATCATTTGCAACAGTACCGAGAAGTGTGAAGGGCAAATAACATGGGAGGTAGGAAGGCTGGTGTCGACGATAGATTATGCACTGATGTCACATAGGATGTATGATAAGCTCAGAGGAATGCACATAGATGAAGGTGGCTCCAGAAGTCTGGGTAGTGATCACAAACGTATCAAGCTAAGTTTTGGAAGAGCAGTGAAAGTGGGAAAGAGACAAGATGAGCAACTTCAGAAAAAAAATTTATCCAGAAAGGCAAATTGAAATAGCCACTAAACAAATTGAGAAAGTAATCACGGAGGATAATAAGACAGTGTGGAAATACACGAATCTACTTAGACTATTTGAGCTAGAGCTTGCTAAGACGCGTGACAAGTCACCCCGGAAAATAAAACACAAACCCAAAAGTTGGTGGGATGAGGAAGTCAAGAGAGCCTTAGCAAAACGTCAGGAAGCCTCTAGGAAACACAGACATGCTAAGCAGCGGAATGAACCGACAGATGATGTTGAAAGAAAATGGGAAACCTTTCTAAGCTGTAGAAGGGATGCATCCCTTCTGATCAATGAAAAGATTAAAAGAAAGGGAGCTCAGTGGCTGGCAGAAGTACATAAAAAAGATAGAAAGGCAGCTGCGAAATTTTGGAACCATCTAAACTCCCTAATGAATGAGACGGGTATGGAGCAGAGCTTTATAACTACAGCCCAAGGTGCTAGGCTAGAAGGGGACGAAGCTATTGAATATATAAAAACAAGGGTGACAGAAAAATTTCAACAAAGAAGTACTTTATGCACCACAATAGACAAGGACGAATCAAGTGGTGCAATGACTCCATTTTCACAACGAGAGTGGGAAAGGGCTGAGAAAAGGGTTCTTAGGAGTACACCAACAGGCCCAGATGGCATTCCAATTATGTTGATAAAGACTTTAGGTCAAAAGTCTAAGCAGGCTTTGAGAGAGGCAGTGAGCAAAATAATAATCAATGGTGAAGTTCCCGATGGATGGAAACTTTGCAGGATGAGCATGATCTATAAAGGAAAGGGGGACAAAGCTGACATAAACAACTACCGTCCTATAACAGTGACATCAGTGGTCTACAGGCTGGCGATGCAGATTATAAAGGAAAGACTGCAGGCGTGGATAGAGGATGAGGGGGTGCTGGGGGAACTGCAGAATGGGTTTCGGAAAGACAGGAGGTTGGAAGACAATCTTTTCTCACTGACGCAGTGCATAGGAATAGCAGAAAAGGAACACTGGCCCCCGTGGCTAGCATTTTTGGATATCAAGGGAGCGTACGATAGCGTGGTTCAAGAGGAATTGTGGGGAATACTGGACACACTAGGCGTGAAACATGTAGTCACTAATCTTTTAAAGGATATCTCTAAAGGTGTCAAGGTAGTTATAAAGTGAGAAAAACAGGTATCCAAGCCTGCAGAGGTAAAACGGGCGCTTAGGCAGGGGTGTCCCCTGTCGCCCTTATTATTCATGATGTACCTACAAGGATTAGAGGCCAAATTAGAGGGAATTGGACTGGGCTTCAAACTCTCTTTAGTCAAACAAGGAAAACTCATTGATCAGGCACTACCAACATTAATGTACGCAGATGATATAGTGCTAATGGCCAACAACAAAGAGATTTGCAGAGATTGATGGACATCTGCAGTAATAAGGGAGATAGGTTAGATTTTAGATTCAGTAAGCAAAAATCAGCAGTCATGATTTTCAATGACAACGACGGTAGTGAGCTTAGAATACAGGAGGTCACGCTAGAGATAACAGATAAATACAAATATCTAGGTGTATGGATAAGCAATGGAACCGAGTACCTGAGGTAACACGAAATATACGTGACGACTAAAGGTAACAGGAATGCAGCAGTGATGAAAAATAGGGCACTGTGGAATTACAATGGGTATGATGTTGTGAGAGGAATATGGAAAGGGGTCATGGTTCCTGGGCTGACGTTCGGCATTGCGGTCTTGTGCATGAGATCAGAAGTTCAAGCAAGATTAGAAATTAAGCAACGAGGAATAGGTAGGCTTGCTTTAGGAGCTCACGGGAATACACCAAATCAGGGAGTACAAGGTGATATGGGATGGACATCATTTGAGGGCAGGGAAGCTAGCAGCAAGATAAAATTTGAGAAGCGATTGAGAGAAATGGGGGAGGAGCGTTGGGCTAGGAAGGTTTTCAGCTACTTGTACATGAAGAATGTCGATACAAAATGGAGTAAGCGAACCAGGAAATTGACTGGTAAATACTTAGAAAACAGCAGGTGGCCAAACCAAAAAGAACTATCGGTTAAGAAGAAAGTGAAGGAAACCGAGACTGACATGTGGAGAATGGGCATGATTAAGAAGTCCGCACTAGAGATCTATCGAACTTTTAAGCAGGAAACTGCCAAGGAAAGGATCTATGATAATACTCGGGGTAGCTCTCTACTGTTTGAGGCAAGGACGGGAGTACTGCGAACCAAGACATATCGGGCCAAATACGAAAGGGTAGACACAGTATGCAGTGCGTGTGGAGAGGAAGAAAAAACTGACGAACACTTGATAATGTTCTGTAAAGGGCTTCACCCTATAGTTCAGGATGATGGCGCAGAGTTTTTCAAAGCACTGGGGTTTAGGCACCGGGAGGGCAAAATAGACTTTAAGCGGGTAGACTCTACTAGAAGGAGGTTGTCTGATTTGTGGCTAAAGTCAAGGCACGAGTGAAAATTAAACCCTTCACTGCAAAGTACGAATCCTCAAACTCACCTTTTAAAGAAAAAAATAAATCTAGTTTTTGGTTCATTAAGTATTACGGTTTGATGGCGCTAGCCACCGCCCTATCTAAAACGGTACAGACATCATCCACCCACCCACCCACCCACCCTAAGCCATCCAACCATCCATCCATCCATCCATCCATCCATCCATCCATCCATCCATCCATCCATCCATCCATCCGTCCGTCCGTCCGTCCGTCCGTCCGTCCATCCATCCATCGATGGATGGATGGATGGATGGATGAATTGATGGATGTATGGATTGATGGATGGATTGATGGATGGATTGATGGATGGATTGATGGATGGATTGATGGATGGATGGATGATGGATTGATGGATGGATGGATTGATGGATGGATGGATTGATGGATTGATTGGTTGATTGATTGATGGATGGATTGATTGATGGATGTAACCTTGGCATGAAAGACGCGTAAGCGCAACCTCAAAATTATGGCAAAATTAAACAACGTTGCAGCAGTCAAAGGTCGTACCAGTTCGCTGTCGCTGCGGCACTATGTGTCAGTGTTTCTTGCAGTGATGTTACAGCTCATATTTAAAGAATGTATGAGTAGTTAAAATTTTCAAGGATAACCCAATAAACGTTCAGTGCCCCCTTTTCAGCCCCCTGTTGACTCCCATGACCCTTAACATTTCTAACATTTCTCATTTCCTTAACAAAACATTTGCAAAGTTTTCTTGTTCTTTCATGAAATCGCAAAAACCAGCATGTAATCTGAGGGCTTCAAACTACCCCAACAAATTTACTGCATTATCCTCGATGCAACGATTGCACTCTTTCAGAGTACGCCATTGCAGTAAATGAGGTGAACAGAGTGGCATGAGTGTTTGGCAACTCAGACAATCATCACCGATGCTTTCTGCACCGTGTCGCACTTTCATCGTGTTCAGAACGGCTAATTTTGCCACATATATTACACTCAATATGCATCATACGCTTCCACACGCATTGAGACTGCTAGGCAGGCACGCGTATCTACAGTACCAGTTTGAGAAATATTGCACAGAAAGAAAACACTATGGTTACCGTATACTTCCATTCTCAGCACTTCCGGAGCCATGTAAGGTGTCGAGCCGGTCCGACTGCTCGACGTCTTGCCATGCTGCGGAAATGAAGTTTTCATGGATGATTACCAGCATAAGCGAGCAACAGGAAAATCGCAACACATGAAGGACAAACTTTTGGCTTCAGCTAACCAGTTAGTTCAAGTCCTGCGTCCTGTCCAAATCTATGCAATCTGTCCTGTGTCATGTAACGAGTTGTAAATTTTGGTGACGGTGGCGTTGCACGCAAAGAAACCACTGCCGTCGTGTGTGCAGAAACGCGGCCCTTGGAAGTGCATGGGTCTCATGCGTATTTGTGTAGGACGCTTGCCAATAATTGCTCTTTTACGATAGCGTACGTTTTCCGATTACCACTGTGCGCACTGGTATTACTATAATGTTGTCTTTTTTGCATTACAGAAAAGCAATGCTGCGAACGAAGCCAAGCTTACAATCAAAAGCTCGCGTGAAAATTTCAACCCTGCTGACCCGCCAAGTTTGTGAACATTTTGTGCTGGTTACATAATGACGAAGTACATTGTTGCAGACTTATCAGTAGCCCCTCACCGAGCAGAAGGAGAAGTCGAAGAGTCGTGCGGTGCCGCTCATGTCGATGAGGATCGTTGTCGGCGAGATGTTGCGGTACATCACGTCTGCACAGCATATCATTCATAAGGCGCTGGTGATGACATAAAATGATATTCTGATATGGTCCTCCTTCAAATACAAGTGTCAGAACAGCCGTGTAGGCGACTTGATTTAATTGACGTTTGAGTACATTGTCATCTGTCTAACAGCTTATGAAATAAGGAGTTTCCCAATTATTTGCAGCATCGCCACGCGTTATTCAACAGAAACGTAAAGTATGACCCTCGATAATTTGGGAAAATGAGACTCGAATTAAGATTTCATAATTCACGTTTTTTTCTCATAACAATACGGAACATTTGAAGCTATATGTAGGAAACAAATAACAACTAATACCGCTATAACAAGTGGTGTGCAACTTGAAAAAAAAAGCGGCATCTACAGCTGCGATTGAAACCCGTGTCTTTTGACTGGGAATCGGGAACTATATCCTTGCACAAACTATCAAATGAGAAATGTAACTCTTAATTGACGTCACATCGCAGGCTACTTATTGTCGCACAACAAGCACCTTGACCCTGGCTTGCCTACATTTGCTGAACAATTATACTGCGGCTGTTACGAGCACTCCCCTCTTCTATTATGTATTGACAAGTTAGTTATAATGTTCATTGCAGTGGATCTGGCTTGTAGATGCTTAGCGAAAATAACATTAAAATCAAAGTAAAATATTCGGTATGTGTGGTGTGGTTCTGGTGTTTGTAAAGCGTTGATAGAGTGCACTATGAAGATGAAGAAAATACCATTTGTGGCGCCTTGACTTTGTGCGACTGCTCTTTTAAGGAAAACTCAAACCCCCGACATTTGGTGCGTTCAGATTAGCTAAGCTGTAGCAGGACAAAGCAACACAACACTGATAAATCTAAAAATACCCGCGTAAAATTTTGTGGCTCAAGGAAAACTGCGGTTCAACAGAACACCGTTCCCTTTAGTTCACCTCAATCATATTATATATTCATGCTAATTTTTTTTATAGTTCTCTTGCGCCTCAGTGACTAAGGTCATTTCTCAGTCACCTGCTACATGTTCGCTTATTTCGAATCCCACTGATGAATCGCCATTGCACTTGATAACAATTTTTGATACCAATTACTGTCACTTTTGGTACCACCTGCATATCAAGCAGTATACTGAACTGTCCGCTTCCACGAGAATCAAGAATTGCACTTATCGCAAAAATGTCGGATCGCGCTTACCATACATAGGAACTACACTTTAGAACTGAGCATGAAATCACAGTTAAGCTGGAGAGCCCCGCCCACCTCTGTCGTGGATGTACTTGAGCGAGTACGTGACGTTGGCGACAATATTCACGATGACGTCATCTCTCAGGGCGCCTTCTTCGAGGAGTGACTGGAGCGTGCATCCTTCATAGTACTCGGCCACGAAGACGTAGCTGCGAAACACGAGAACATACAGTGTTTCCAAAAAGGGAAATACTACATTCAAACCTCGATATAACGAATTAGGACATAACGAATGATTGTTTATAACAAAGTAAGTGATCAAGTAGTTTTGTCAATGATGCAAGGGTACGAATAGTCATTTATAACGACTTTTCAGATATTGTCTCAGTCGGCTTGTCTTAGCCAATTCAGATGTTCGGAGAAGGTGGCTCAAAACACGACCAAATCATCTAAGTAGACAAGGCAACTTTTCCACTTTAGGTCGGCTAACAAAGTGTCCATCATGCGCTGGAAGGTAGTTGGCGAAGAGCAGAGACCAAACGGGAGCACTCAAAATTCATAGAGACCATCTAGCGTGACAAAGACTTTCTTCGCCGTCCCGCCCATCAACGTCAATCTGCACGTAGCGACTTTTCAAATCAAGGGAAGAAAATACTTTGCTCGCTGTAGCCGGTCGAGAGAGTCATCAATACGCGGCAGCGGATAAACGTCTTTTTTTTAATATGTTTCTGAACTTTCTGTAATCGACACAGAAACGAAGCGTACCATCTTTATTCTTCACCAGGACAACTGGTGGGGACCACGAGCTGTTAGAAGGCTGAATAAAACCATCGTCAGTCATTTCCTTCACTTGATCATTGATAACTAGGCGTTTTTTCTGCGAGACACGGTATAGCTGTTGGTAGCGCGCATCATTGTAAGTGATTATTCTGCGCTGCGTGATTGGCGTCTGACTGACTGCAGACGATCGAGCAGAACGCGCCTGGAAATCAAGTAACAGCTGTGGCAAGGCCTTCTGGTTTTTTTCCGATAATGCATTGTTGATGTCAACATCAGTGGCGGCTTTTCCATTGCAGCTACTGTCATCACACGCAAAACACTCGATGACGTCCTCCAAGACTTCAGAGTAGGCGACGGAATTGCCACGGAAAAAGTGACGATGTTCGTTCGTGAAATTCGTGATCATGACCTCACTTTGACCATTCTTAATCTCAACGATGCCTTGTGCCACAGGTATTCCAAGTGGTAGTAACAAGGAGACGTCGCACTCGGCCAGTGTTTCATCGTCGCCTGTGCCCTCAGAAGTCACCTGATCATGATACTCGCACGAGGTAATATTGTGACGCTGTCGTCGGAAACGCGAAAAACGGCTGTACCGCGGCGGGTATCCTTTAACGTATTGCGGGTTGTAGAAAACGAAAAAGCAGCGTCTGCTCGAGTCTATTATGGCACCGTATACCCGAAAGAAGTCCATTCCAATAATCAATTCGTGGGTACATTCACGTAGCACGAAGAAGCTAACAAAAAAAAAACGTGGAACCTCGTTTTCGCAGCCTCGCAGTGCACACACCAGTGGCTTGATGAAGCGTACTTCCGCTGTGTAAACGTGTGATTTTTTCCACACGATATTTTCCACACGATTTTTTCCACATGATAACGTTTTTCGGTCGACTTGCCGATTTCCCGCCATTATTTCAGTAATCGTCGCCAGTATCTACTAAGGCTGCTACATTTCGACCGTTGATGAGCACAGGTATGTCATAGAAAAGTCACCAGGCTGAGATACAAGCGTCGTCAAATCAACGTTGGTTCGAAGTCACGTCGAGTGGTGGTCGAGGTCTTCAACACGTCGAGAATCAGCAGCCTCGTCTGGAGAGGTCACTGAAGTCAGTTTTTCAGGCGAGGGCTCAGAAATTGTCCTTGCGACATCCGATTCCTGTTGCCTGAATAGGATGGTGGTCGTGGTGATGGTGAACGCAACTGACGCCTGCCTGGTATGCGCTGCCGAGCGAGAAAATCATCGGACCTCGTGTGGTCACCTCCTGAACCGGGGATGGGGAGAATTCGCAGGAAAACCCAGAAGCCCAAGTCGGCGGTACTGACACTCTCGGTACGCGTGACCCACCTCACCACAGTGTAGCAAAGCGGTCGTCCGTCGGGCATGCGTCAAATGTCGGATTTACGCGCGACGGGTCGAGTGCCTTCAAAATATTAGGCACCGCTTGCAGACTGGAGGTGTTGGAAGCCGCCTTCACTGGAGGTGTCACCGCCGATGGCACGGTGCGTCTCAGGGCGTCGGCATACGCCACGCGTTGGGAATTACTGGAAGATGTGAACGACTGAAGGGACGCGCTAAGCTTAACAGGAGTCTCGCGACGAGGTGCACCGAGCGCCTGCTGGACTTCGTCTCGTATGAAGCTGGCTATGCAGCTAGTAGTCAGCTGCTGCTCGTCGTGAACAACCGAACGTATAAGCTCACGAAGCACTTCTGCGCCTGTCGAAAATGATCCTAGCCCGATGGTGTAGGTAGCATTCACTTGCCGATCATACTGGTTCCGCTGCTGCAGCGCCTTCTCCATGGCGATGACTTCAGTGAGAGAACTCCGCAACCGTATTGGGCGGACTACGAATGAGACCACCAAAGAGCTGCTCCTTCACGCCGCGCATCAAGTGACGCAGCTCATTGGCTTCCAGATTGTTTGGATCGGCTCGATTGAAAAGACGGACCCTATATCCTAAACGTACATGGCAACACCTACATTGGGCATCTGAAGTGAAGGGCCAATTCCGCTTACTAGCGACGATCATGGCTAAAGTACGTGTCCAGAAGTCTGCGACAGAACTCGTACCATGACCTTAATGGGAGGCCCTTGAGGTTTCTGAAACCATGCACGAGCACCATCCGAAATGCGGAAGTACACGTTCCTGAGCTTCGCCACTTCGTCCCACTCGTTGAAACGTGCTCGAACTCCACCAGCCAGTCTTCCACATATTCAAAAAGGCCACTGTGGAAGGTACTTCGCACCTGCGGTTCTTGCAGCGTATAATAAGTGGGCGAAGCTGCAGTGGCTGCAGCTGCAGAGAGAGATGGGAGCAGTAGCACCCTCCATACCTGTCGACGTTGTAGTTGTAGAGCAAGGTGCAAACTCGGGGGCCAGACCCTGAATTCTCCGGCTAGCATGGTGTACTGGCGTAAGCTCCGGTTTCTGGCTGGCGTTCCTATGATACTGGGAGTAGGAGTCTGTTGCATATACTACCCAGCACCTCCACCAATGAAATCTCACGTTCTAATTGAAAGTGATGTTTACAAAGCAGCTACAAAAGGTCAAATTTGTCCCGAGAGAGGTCGACACAAAACAGCAAAAAAAAGGCACGAGCACGAGAACTAGTGTGTTTTCGTCTGCCTCTATCACGCTGGCAGATAAAGCGCGTGGCAATATTTCCTTTTTGTATCCCTTTAATAAACGCTTGTAAAACATTCTTAAAAATTGTTAATAAGGTCTTGCTCCGCGTTTTGGCTTCGTAGTCTTACCATTGTGACGAGGTGAAGAATGACTTGAGCCCGACGACAAACTGGCATTCGGACAGTGCCTCCCATACCTTGCGCTCACGGTCAACGGCTCTTTTTTTCTGCAGGAATGGGACAAATACTCGACTTCGAACGCGGTGATGGCAAAATATTAAGAAGAACTTTATATACCGTGGCGCAGAGAAAGCTTTCAGCACATTGGTTGAAATCGAGTGGCCCAGAGTAAGCGTGCATGTTCGACCATTTCGATGGGTTCAAACAATGGTGTTCCACAGACTTTCGCAAGAAGAAATTTTAAGGCAAAAGCCAATCGTTTAACATACTCGCACTTGTCGGTCCGCGCCCTAGAATGGTGCCAGGTATGGCCTCTGTCCCTCACACTCTCCCGGCAATTAGATGACGAACTGGCGGCATATAGCAAGAGTTGTAATGCGAAAGTTGTTGCCTCCCCTCTTACAGCCTCTCATAACTAACTTGATTGCTGAGAGAGTAAAAACAACAAAAAGAGCAAGACGGGGCACAGTCAGTCGAATGGCCGAAGGCTTTTATTGAATACTTTGGAATATACGAAGCGTCCATAAGCTTTATTTTTTGCCTGTGCCATACGGTCCATCAAATTAGTAGTGTAGCTGTTGTATCCTAGGAGACTAAAGATCCTATTAGGAGGCGACAAACCACGAATCCTCAAATGCAGCTGACAAAGATGAGCTAGGGAAGCTTTCGAAGTTATTCAATAGGCGTAAGGTAGCCAACATCAGAAGATATAACATGGAGAGAATCGAGCAGGCTGTAAAAAGCGGTAGAAACCTAAAAGATGCGAAGATAAACTTGTGCATAAGCGAAATTCAAATGTACGCATTAAGGGGCAAGGAGGGCAATGTCCTAACCAATAAGAATTGTATAGGTGAGGTGGCGGAGGAGTTCTACCAAGAACTGCACAGAAGTAAGAACAGCAAGGATGACATCTTAAGAAGTTATAACAGTCCAGAGAAATTTGAAATCCTGCCAGTAATGACAGGGGAAGTAAGGCAAGCCCTAGAATGAATGCAAAGAGGCAAAACTGCTGTTGAGGATAATGCAGCAATGGACCTGCTGAAATATGGTGGAGAAACGGTGTTAGAAAAACTGACCACCTTATATATCGGGCGTTTCTTGAGAAGAAGGGTACCAGAATCTTGGAAAAACGCCAAAGTCCTTTTTAATCCATGAGAAAGGAGACGTCAAAGACTTTAAAAAATTACAGACCGATCAGTTTACTCTTTGTTCTTTACAAACTATTTACAAAATAATAGCTAATAGAATTATGGCGACATTAGAGTTCAATCAACCCAAGGACGAAGCAGGATTTCGTACAAACTACTCCACATAGGACCATATTCATACTATAAATAATGTCGTAGAGGAGTGCGCAAAATACAACCGACCCCTACACATCATTTTCATAGATTACGAGAAAATGTTTGACTCAGTCGAGACTCAAGACAACAGCAGTGATGCAGGCACTACGGAATCAAGGCATTGGTTAACCATACTAAACATATTGGGAGGAATTTACAGCGAATCCACAGCCAGCATAGGTCTTCATAAGGAAAGTGACAGAATCCCAATAGAAAAAGGTTTAAGGCAGGAAGACACGATCTCTTCAATGTTATTCACTGTGTGTTTACAGAAGGTTTGCAGGACCCTAGAGTGGGAAGAGATAGGGATAAGAGTTAACGGAGAGTAACATAGTAACCTGCGGTTTGCTGAAGACATTGCATTGATAAGTAACGGAAAGCAGAAGAGTAGGTCTGAAAATGATTGTGCACAAAACTAAAGTAATGTGCAACAGTCTTGGCAGAAAACAACAATTTATGATAGGTGGAGAGAACCTGGAAGTTGTAAAGGAATATGTCTACATAGAACAGGTAGTAACTGCGCTGCCGAACCATGACAGTAAAATAACTAGAAGAATGAGGATGGGGTGGATTACATTCAGCAAGTCTCAAGTCATCAATGGTAATCTACCCCTAACCTTCTAGAGGGAGTTGTATGAAAGCTGCATCTTGCCGGTACTTACCTACGAGCAGAAACCTGGAGGCTAATAAAGAGAGTTCAGCTTAAATTGAGGACGACGCAATGAACGTTGGAAAGGAAAGTGGTAGGTGTCACTTTAAGAGGCAAGAAGAGAGCAGCGTGGGTCAGGAAATTCAGACCTTGGTCATGGATATCATAGTAGAAATCAAGAAAAAGAAATGGACATGGGCTGGGTACGTAGACAGGATAAGCACTGGTCATTAAGGGTAACTCACTGGATTCCCATCAAGAGGCGACAGAAAGTTAGGTGGCCTGATTAAATGAAAAAGTTCGCAGCATAACGTGGCAGCAGAAAGCATAAGATCGCGTTTATTGGCGGATCATGAGAGAGGCTTTTGGGGTTCAGTGAGCGTAGTCAGACTGATGATAATGCTGTTACGGTGTCAGCACAACTATAAGCGCGTTCATTCAGTTTGACGTGCAGTATACCTGCAAATCCTGCAGTGGGCTGAGAGGGTAGAGGAGCACTACTTCAAGTAGTTCGTCCCCACCGCACTCTTTCCAATTGCCCCCGTTCTCTTTAAATAGGGATAAAGTTGTTCATTCATTCATTCCAAATCACTCAAACTGCCGGTTCACTGTCTTAATTGTTTGCATCCTAAAGGTTTCTTTTTTGCCAATCAGCTCAAGCGTTACTTTGAAAACACAGTGTCAATAAAAAACAAACACTCATTTTTCATGTATCCAGGGGTTTCTTTCTGTAAATTTCACTTCGATACAATGAGTAATATTCTAAACAGCCAGAACTACGACTGTAAGAATCGAGGATCACGTTTTGAGATATTTAGTTCCACAATGATGACCATGTCAGAAACAGCTCAGGCTTGTATGTGACAAGCACTGTACATTTTTAGTCATAGAAGACAGCAGAAAACAACATTCGTTTACAGAAAACGGAAAAAAGAGCAGTATGGACATAGAGCAGTTTACGATTCTTGTTACGCCCCTGGTCGTGCAAATATAGGGTGTGTACCGAGCTGAAGCGCCTCTTCCAGACAATTTTGAGGATGGCCCACTCTCCGGAGAAGGTGTGACGGGCGCTGCACACCAGGTCCTGCTTGCGCGTGCGCAGAATGTCGATGACGACGATCCGCGAGAAGGACCAATCGCGCAGGCTCTCCAGCCGAGGCTTTTCCTGCGTGCACGCCGTAAGCGAAGTAAATGATGTTGCTATAAGACGTGACGGTAAGAAACACCACAGTTTTGCTGCAAAGGCGAAGCAATGAATGTGACGACAAGGAATTGGAATGTCACACGAAGAACAGCAAGCAGCTCGACATTTGCAGAGCTCACTGAAGAAGAAACTATACTCTAAAGGACGCATAATTATACACAGGACAAGCGTGAACTAATCACTGCCACAATTGTTGCGTCTTCCTGATTGAGCAAAGCGCTACAACTGTCGAAAATGCGAAACCCGGCAATCTCTTGCCGTAGGCGGCTAAATAGATAGATAGCGAGAGAGATAGATAGATAGATAGATATATAGATAGATAGATAGATAGATAGATAGATAGATAGATAGATAAATAGATAGATAGATAGATAGATAAATAGACAGATAGATAGATAGATAGATAAATAGACAGATGGATAGATGGATAGATAGATAGATAGATGGACAGATGGATAGATGGATAGATAGATAGATAGATAGATAGATAGATACGCTCAGAGTCGCCGAAGCTTGCTAAGAAATGCTTCGCATTTAAAATGTGCGAAGCTGAGGAAGAATACGTAGTCGAAAATTTTCCTTGTTCGGTTCATGCCTTCTGGAGTCAAGTGCTGCGGCAACTACTGCCGTGTTGCGTTGTTCATTGTATGTACTGTTGTGTGCATTTACTGCGCGTCTTCTTATAACGTCGTCGATATGTTTATTGTGTGTAATTTATACTCGTGATATGGCAGCTTTAATTCCGCGTCTTGTAGTGCAATGAACCTATATATTCGTGCCCGCGTTCATCAAACATAAACAAAGTGGACATGTGCTTACCACAAACATCACTTGGATATTAAAGTTTTCACTGTTCCAACAATTGTCATGTTTTATATAAAATGTGTGAATAGAAACACTGTGGCATCGTAAGCTTGCCGCTGTGACGGTGCAGCTTACACAAGGCTAATCGATGGACGCAAACGACGTGTTGAAAAAAAAAATTAAAGTATGGCCTCAGAGACGAGCATGCACATAGAAGTGGTCTAGGAGGCTGTATAGTATTCGTATTCGCTTGAAATTAGCCTTCGAGACATCCTCTTCTGTGCTTTCCCATCTGTGAGGCTGCTAAGGTTCCCAACGACCACCTGGAGCGCTGCGTACCTAAATAATCTGCAGGGTCCTATGGGAGTGCCCTCTCTTAGCTCTTTATATATTACTCCATGGTACAGTGTTGTCTACTAATAGTTTAAGATTTCCTTAATATGTGATGAAGTAAGCAGCGGAGCAGACTGGCCTAGCAGTTCAGTGTGTGTAGTGCGCTTGCGCAACATCGGTAGATCTCGTTACCTGTCGAGAATATTAAAAGCTACCATATCCGCGCTCAGCCGTCCCTCGATACTAGAGTGTACTAGACCAATACTTTCAAAAAATCACATAGCTGTACATTTTTTAGTAATGTAATTAGAAGTAGGTTGTCACCACGCGCAGATTTGGGTGCATTTGTATGTTCAAAAAGGACTTGCACGAGTGATTTTTGTGACGGAAAGATGTACAACTGACAGTTTCGCACTACATAGCGAAAGTTTGCTTGCCAAGAACAACGAGCCTGTATACCGAACAACAAATAAATCGGGCAGAAAGAGCTTATTTATTTATTTTATTTTATTTATTTATTTATTTAGGTACCCTAAGGGCTCAAATGGGCATTACATAGGGGGGGATGGGTTGAAAGCCGACACAACGTATAATATTGTAAAAAGAAAGAATCAACAGAACAAAAGTGACATTACAATATTATAAAGGCAGTAAAAGTATACAATTGCAAAGTACAGCGTGAAACATATAAAAAAAGTGTAAAAGTGACAGAAAATCTGGTATTTGGAAGGCAGAAACACAAATTTACAGCCTAAAAAAGATGAGCATGATGACGACAAGTTACAGTGTATTTTGAATAGCTAGAAAAGCGAGGAGTGCGGTTTTAAAAGAAGAGGTGTCTGTTTGGTCCACTAGGCTATTAGGTAAAGAATTCCATTCATTGATTGCCAGAACAAGGGGTGAGTTCTGATACTTGTTTGTTCGGGCAAAAATTGGGCCAACTTTGTGAGCGTGGTCAGCGCGTGCGGACGTATAGGGTGCCGGGAGTATAAATTTGCGAGCGAATGGTGTTGGATGATGGTACAGGGTGTGAAAAAAGCTTCAGTTGTTACTTGCTGATATTATAAACATGCGGAAGGCACCATCAAATTGGCTCTGAATAAAGACAGCATTGTCATTGTAATGTATGATAGCCATTGTTATCCACCACTTGCCATCAATTAGCGCACATATAGTGGCAGTGCCCACATTTGCAGTAATATTTTGGATTTTACTACATGAAACCACAATATGATAAGAGTGCTGCAGTGAAGGGTTGCGAAAATTTTGCCCAGCTGGGGTTCGTTAACTTGCACCTAAATCTAAATACTTGGACCACTATAGCATTTTGTCTCCACAGAAATTCGACTTCAGTAGCTTGGTTCGAACCCTTGACTTTCTGGTAAGCAGCGGCGTACCATAACTACTCCACCACAGTGGGAACTCGCACTTTCCAGCAGCAACTCAATGATATTGCAACATTACCACTCAATTAGTGATATGTAGCCAGTATCAGTCAAAATTAACCAGTATGGCAGCTATCAATGGAAGTTAGCCTGTGCTATAGCCTGTGTTATGAACGCGTGTCATTCAGCCAAGTTAGCCTCGCAGATCAGTGCCAGTTGTACGCCAGCTGGCGGGGTGTGGGCAACATTGCAACATCACATATTACGAGAAGAGGCGCCAGGCTGCACACTCACTCGGAAAATTCGTGAATGATGCTCCTGAGCCACGTGAACTCACCAGGATCTGCGAGAAGACGGACAGCGTCTTCTAGCTGGAGGCCTTGGACCTCATGCTCGTAGTCATCTGACTGCGCTCGTCGTCCTTCTCGCACACGCTCTGGCTGAGCGATCCCGCGTGGCTCTGGCTTTGCCGGCCCGGCATGAGACGCGCCAAGAAGCCAAGCTTGGGCGACCGCACACCGCGCCGAAGGCCGTGCGATCCGGCTGTCGTGTCCGTCTCCATTACATCCTCGCGGGAACGCACGTGATCCAGCGCCACCGTGGGAAGGTTGAGCACCGGCGGCGGGGGCACCTGCGGTAACCATGACTCTGCAGGGCAACGCTTACGCCGACAGAGGTGCATTCAGAGTTGCTGTTGGGTAGACTTCAAAAGGTGCCAAATCTCAAGCTTTAGAAGTAGCCAAAGTAGCCAATTAATATAATATTATCACCTAACTTGATTTGTAGCCAAACTGAATAGGAACGTTATTATCAACAGAATATTAACTATTGATGAATAAATAAATTCATTATGATTATGTAAAACTAGAAGTTTATAGGGTAGCCAGAAAAGAGTCGTGGCACCAAATGGAAATTTGCGTTGCCAAAAGGGTCGAAAAGCAATCGATTTGGCGAAAAGTAGCCACCAACAACAACCCTGGGTGCACGCCAAGCCAGCAACTAGCTGAAATTTCAGGACGTCAGAGAGTGCTTGCCCTCGAACACAACATACGTACTAACAACCGCAAAAGTTGTCGAGGCGGGAAAATTTCAATAAAGCTCAATTCCCATTTTGTTTGGGAATGTAATTTCGAAATAAATGTTCCATGCTGCACTTGGCATTCCGACCTATTCACTCACCAGGTAGATTACAAACAATAAGCCCTAATATATCAAAAATTTGCATTTGTTGTGAATCCACCACCCGCAAACTTGGGCTGTTGATAGTGCAACTTTAGACGCATCACATGCTGTAACGAATACGAACCAAGTATACTGCAGGCAAAAGTTGACGCAAATTATCACTAAACAACTAAATGCACATCGCACAATCAGCCATAAGTGCGTTTAAACAAAAATACACACTAGCCTATACTTATGCTAGATACGTATTTCTTTTTTTGCGAGACAATATACCTAAGGTGGTCGCTAAATATGACAAAGTGACGGTATGAGTATTAGTAGCTATTTCAAAACGTGAGCGCTATTCCTTTGGTCTGGTATTCCTGAACGATCGATACTTGTACGTACTTCCTGCTGTGCGTCTTCGAAAAAAAATTATAGACGATCTACATGAAGGGAACCCTGATGCGAAGCAGCAGCGCTGCGCACGGCATTGACCTGGTTAAAACGGACGTCAACGCGGGTGTTGGAAGGACGGTTGAGCTCGGAAAGATCCGACGGGTGGGGTGGATAACAGTAACCACGCGTGAAGCTCATCATCGGAACATTGCTTGACGTCCGTGACTTTTTGCAAGTAGCGCAGACCGCGAAGTCGTTCCTGCCGAACTCGCGTCGAACCACTTCGGCCGCCGCCTCCAGCTGTCTGTGGTTGCGGACGGAACCGACATTGGACAGGTGGTCACAGAACCACGGACAGTCGCACTCAAGGCAACTGTGACCGAAGCTACCTTGGAGGAAGTCTTGTCGGAAGCGGGAGTCGGCCCCGGCGTTTCTGGAGGCGTTGCGAATAGCTCTCGCGACGCGCGTACGCGAGCGACGGCGAGACGCTTCCAGATAGGCCAGCGAAGCCCGGCGCTTACGGGCGGGCGCTTCAGCGGAGGGCGCGCGGCGCTTTGGAGACGTTGCCGACGACGTTGCCGATGACGGCGACGTTGAGTGTTTGCTGGCGTTGGCCTTCCGCTGTAGGCGCTTCCGCTCGGCTTCCTTGGCTCGCGTCTCGTCGGTGTTACCCGCGCGCCTTCTCCATTATCGAACGCGATTGGCGGGCTTCACTCGCACCTCGTCGGTATTGTTAGTCATCCACTGCCGACGCTTGCGTTCGGGTTTTCTGACTCGCGCCTCGTTGGTGTTGCAGGCGTAAGGTCACCATTCGCGAACGCGATCAGCTGTGCCAACCCTTGCAACGCTGGTGACAGCCGGGTTTGGCCAAATCACTTCGGCTCATGTTTCGACGGGCGAAGGAGCTTCGGTTTTCAACGTCCTCTCCATCGCAGATGAACGAGGTAAAAGAGTGTTCGCTCAATGTGCGCTCGAACGATGCGTGTAGAGAAGAAGGTGAAGCCAGAGAGAGATGACGCGTGGCGAGCACGCGACAGGTGAGAGAGAGTGCCATCACCGCACACTGCAAGGGAAGGCTTGACCTACTTGGCACCGCCCCATCACTTGCGGTGAGGGGAGCGCGGTGCGGCACGTTGGTGCGGAGACACGGATAGATAAAGAGCTGCTTCGAATCTAAAACAAAAGAGAGGAGCAGCTCTTCAAAGGCTCCTTCTTGAATGGAGTCCTTATTTCGGGACCCCATTGGTGACAGTCGCCCAGTTACCCGCTCCGTACCAGGGCGCTTTGGGCTGAAGGTCCGAGCAACAGAACAGGGTCACCTCCTACTCCTCTCGCGTTGGGTTAGGGTTTGGGGGAAGAGCTGAGTTGAGCTGACAAGCCCGAGTGATGTGGCAGGTGTCAGGCACTTGCCCATAGTATAGGCACTTGCAAGTAAAGGAAGAATTGAAATGTTGCATGATTGCCGGGCCCAATAATTAAAAGTGAAAAGTCTCAGCAAGATGCGTTAATTAGCCTTCCCCAGCTCCTGTTCAGGAGGTGGCTATTGACGATGCTTATTACTGTAATAGGTCGTGATATCTTTGAATGTGAGCAGATATCCGCCTTTGGGGTGCAGATACTCAGGATATAAATGGAACGCCGGTAAACGAGTGCTCGGGCCGCCGTTTTCGTGGCTTCATTCGCCACATGGCCCTGGTGGCTTGGAATCCAAGCTAGATAACCATGAGTAGGTTCAGTTCCCCGGTTGCTGTAGTTCTGCCCTATTCTTCCCATTTGTGGTTTGATCCAACGAGCTTCATAATTTCTGCATGCACCAAACAAATCTGATATGATACATTGATTTCGGGGATCAAAGGCAGCTATAGGACAATAGGTACTTCTTCCTCTTCTGTTGTGCCAGGAGCTTTGAAAGTGAGTCTATCTACTTGCTTTTCCTCGCAAATTAGCGCTGCCGTATACCACCTCCCCCACCCCTTCCCCGCTGACAAGACCAGCAAATCTTAAAAGACTCCGTGTTTATTGGCATAGTGACGTGCCCTCGCCTGACGACGACCACTGTGATCTTCCCTATCTATATTTGTTGGGAGAGATAGAGAGAAACAACTTTATTGATGGCACATCAAGGTCGGTAATTCAATTTGCCGGTGGTTCGAAGGGTGATGGCCAAAAGCTCGCCTCGAGCATTTATCTTTGTGGGGAGAGGCCTAACTGTGGCGGCGCGTCTACAGAGTTTGGGCACTTGTACCGGCTCCTGCATGTGAAAGTCGTGTTTCGAGTGGAGCCGGTCCATTAGATGCCGTTCCGACTTTTGCTGTGTTAGACGTGTACATTGGTTCGTGAAGTGTGCTTTCGTCAGCTCTTGAAAGGTGTTCACTACTCCCAGTGCGTGAAGTCTCGTGCTAGAAGCTGTGACAGGGAGGCCAAGGGCCCTCTTAATCACTTTGCGGATGATTGCCTCGAATTTCTCTGCATAACGCGCATGCAAGTAAAGAGATGGGACCGAGTATAAAACTCAGCTGATTACGAAGGCATGAGCTATAGCCGCCCAGCGTCTTTGCTTCGTAATCCCCCTTTCTTGTTGGAAACGCGTTGGACCTTTCGGCCTATACTTGGTCCCTAACCTTGCATACCTTTAGTAGTCTTGTGTCGACTACCTTTTGATTGTGGATGAAAAACCTAAGAACTCAAACTTTTTTAGCCTCGCGTATGGGGCCACTAGCCAAGGAGAGACGCAGTTTTGTTGTGTCCATAGGCACAAGTTCTAAGATGCACAAATTCTGATTTCTTTGGTGCATACTGGAGTCCGCAACACTCTGCGTAGCGATCAACTACGTGAGGGGCTGCTTGCAGGCTTTACTCCATGTGCCTAACGTATTCTTCCGTGGCCCAGAATTGATGCTATTCCTTTCGTACCGGCTAAAGTGATGTAGATGTAGGTGTGCAGCACATAAAACCGAAGACATTAGCGAGGACGCGACTCACATTCCGAACGCTGGCCTTGGGATCCCACTTGTGGAGAGTGTTCGGCCGCGACTGCGACTCCCCGAGGGCGCAAGTGGTGATGACCTTGACGCACTCGACAGCTTCTTCGATGACGGAGCGGACGTAGACGAGCAGCGAGGCCCGCACCTCGGCATCGTGCATCTTCTCGCGGGGGATGCTGTACAGTGGCGAGAAACCCCCCGGCTCCTGCTGAAAGTCCCGGTACAACTCGCGTTGCTGCGGCGACATGCTTTCGCGCAGATTCTTCGGCATCTGCGTGCACGAAAATTGAATATAAGAATAAATTTCGGGGTTTTACGTCCCAAAATCACGATATAATTTTGAAGAATATGATTTTAGGGGATGACATTTTGAGGAACTCGCATAAAGATGAAATAAGAAAAAATTGGCAGATACCACGTACACTGGGAATGGATAATATGCGAAGCATGAATGAAAAATGTGTATATGTCACTTCAAACTCAGCACAACGTTACGAGGTGGAGGTAAATGATGCCATGCGTGACTCATCCCGTGTTATGATTATCATGTTTTGATTTGTCGTTGACATTCGTCATCTATTCATGTGACGTGATACCAAATTTAGTATATATGGAGCTAGCGAAACAGCCGCGAGCACGCTACGAGCGTGGTATGTTGTCAGGCTCTTACATGACACGCGTGTCAGGATTATCATGTTTGTACCACTCATACATTTCGTCATTCATTGACGTCACGTAACACCCAATTTGGTATATGTGGAGCTAGCAAAACGGCCGCGAGCGCATCATGAAGAGCTCAATATACTCCAATGTAGCGTTGACGCGTGCGCACGCTAGGCACATGCGGTGACGCTACGTTCGCGAAATGCGAGCACTGCATAGTCGATGCCAGGTGCGACCAGCATCCGTCGGCGCGGCCCGAGGGCAACCGGTGTGAAATGCGACGTGCTGCATTTGGCGCCGAAGCCATAAAGTAGTAACATTACTCTATGCCGATGGGTTACCCAGACAATACTGCGTCTCCCTCTTTTCGTGACTGAGGGATGCTGGATCCACTGAAACGCGCATGCGTCGAAGCAACGCTGCGCAGCGCGTGCCTGCGAGTATATGGCACCGGCGCCTGGCGTCCAAACGCCGGCGTGACGAGACGATATGAACGCCGGCGAGCACGTGCACCACGTCATGTCAAAATGTATTGGCGCCTTGACTACGGCATGTAGTCATGTTCTCGCATGACACACATCTTATGGTTATTATGTTTGACAAGTCACATACCTTGGTTATCCATCGGCGTCACGTAATACGAAATTTGGCATATGTGAAGGTAGCGAAACGGCCTCGAGCGCATCATGAGTGTGGCATGTAGTCATGTTGTTACATGCCACGCATGTCATGATTATCATGTTTGGATGCATCATTTACCTATGTTGTTCGTTCGCGTCACGTAGTACCGAGTTTGATACATGTGAAGCAAGCGAAACTTCCGCGAGCGCATCATGAGTGGTGTATGTTGTCACGTTCTTACATGGCATGTGCGTCATGATTGTCATGCTTTCACCTGTCATATATCTTCGTCACCTTTGACGTCACGTAACACTGAATTTGATATATGTGGAGCAAGCGAAACGGCTGCGAGTGTATCATGAGCATCGCATGTAGTCAGTCATGTTGACATCACACGCATGTCATAATTATTATGTTTGCACCACTCACATACCTTCGTCATCCATTCACGTACCGTAATACAAAATTTGGTATATGTGACGCTAGCGAAATGGCCACGAGCGCATAATGTGCGTGGCATGTAATCATGTTGTTACATGACACGCATGACATGATTTTCATATTGGGGTCTGTCGCTTCTCTTTGCCATGCAATCATGTCATACCATACCAGGTTTGCAACATGCCATGTAAACGAAACCATTGCAAAAGCTGCAGGGCCTTGAAATGTAAATCATGATATTCATGACGTACATGTCATGATTTTCGTGTTATGACTAATCAAATATGTTCTTCATACAATTAGGTTATGCCATACCAAGTTTGGTATCGATACCATTATCAAACCGGCCAGGAGAGCTAACAGTCGCAGGTGGCTCGATAGATAGATAGATAGATAGATAGATAGATAGATAGATAGATAGATAGACAGACAGACAGACAGACAGACAGACAGACAGACAGATAGATAGATAGATAGATAGATAGATAGATAGATAGATAGATAGATAGATAGATAGATAGATAGATAGATAGATAGATAGATAGATAGATAGATAGATAGATAGACACGCTCAAAGTCACTGAAGTTCGCTAAGAAATGCTTCGCATTTATTACCTTGACAATTTCATGTAGAAGCCCACGTCGACCAGATAGATATGCAAAAGAAAGGCAGTATTGCAACATTTACTTAGCTCTGCTACCGAAAGACCATCAGTAATCCTCCTCCAGGAAACGCTCACCGATGTTATCGCTCTTCGGGACTATTGTGCTTAAACGCATTTTAAGGACGACAAGTGGGGCGTAGCGACACTCGTCTCAAATAATCTCGCATATTTACGTCGTGACGTAAGGCCCGACTTGAAAATTGAACACATAATAAGCGAGCTCATACCGAACGCCAAACTTAAACAATCCGTTTTCATTTAAACATTTACAGCTCACCAACCGAAAAAAAGAGACGTTTCATGCTCCTTTCCAGAAAGCGTGTAAAATTGCAGGTGGTCGAACGCTCGTCATAGGAGGGGACTTTATTACTGCACCATCAAGATTGGGGCTATATCAAGGGCCCTCGCGGCACAGATTACAGCTTGCAGTCTCACGTTGGTCACCGATCCACGATACGCCACCAGAATAGGCAACTCGGTTAGCAGGGATACCACACCAGACTTGACCATGGTTAGCGATTCAGAGGAACCCGTATGAACCAACACACAAGAGACTCTTAGCAGTGATTGCTGCATTAGCAGTCTTGGGATTAGAATCTCTTCACCATCGCTCAGAAAATATTACGTAACGAACTGGAACCTTTTGAGATATCAGAAAACAAGACGAGAATAAATAAGTTAGTTAATTGAATTAATCACTCACCTTAAAGAAGACGTTGCTGCTTTCACAGAAGAAGGGGAGAGAGAAAGAGAGATAGAGCACATGGACAGTCGATTAGCCCACCTGCTGGAAGCTAAAAACCGACGCCTATGCAAAAACATTGCTGAACTTAATAGACAGATAGATGAGCATAGTGAAACGCTAGCTCGACAGCAATGGGACTAAGTATGCAATGCCGTCGATGGGCAAATGAGAAGTAGTGCGAAGTGTAACCTCCTAAAACATCTTCTGGGGGATAAACAGTCCAAAGTCAATAAGCGGCTTACAATTGCCAGACTTATCCACAACCTAAAGAACTCTGGTCTGACAGAAACACAAATTGCCGATGAGCTCGCCTCGACATATCTTTGCACAGAATCCGGCTCAGACAATAGCGACCCCCCTGCTATACCAGAGAACGGAACGGACCCTCTTGGTTCTCTCTTCCCGTGCGCGGAGTTACGAGGGGTTCTATACGAGCTCAACTGCGGATCAGCTCCGGGTCCCGATAGGATCAGTAAAAGAAAGAATTTAGCTGACGAGGATATCGAGCTTCTAACGAATGAAATCAACGAAGTATGGGATACCGGCGAGGTTTCAATGGAGTGACGTGACGTGACCATCATCCTCGTCCCGAAGCCTGGGAAACACTTGGAGCTTGGCTCGCTCCGGCCGATTTCTCTCACTTCATGTGTGGGAAAGGTCGCCGAGTACGTCATCCTCAAGAGGGCCACTAAATTTGCCGAGGAATCTTCTTCCGTTTAATCTAATTGGATTCAGGCTGTCCATGTCGGTGCAAAGAAAGAAAGTTTTCCCGATATATCGATCATCACAGCAAACGGCTCCGTTATTCCGATCGTAAAGAAAGTTAGAATTATTGGTGTGTTCCTGGAGGAGGATGGCAGTAACGCCTACACGTTAGAACGCGTGGCAGCCTAAGCTGATTCCATGACAATATTAATCACGAGGGTGGACAACAAACGAGGGGAGTTATCTGAAGAGTACCTTCAGAGACTCTTTCACGCCTTCCTAATGAGCCACATCAACTACATGGCCCTGGTTCACAACTGGAGGGGGTGGGTTAAGCAAGACTAGAATCAATAATTCGCAAGTGCATAAAAAAGGGACTGTGTCTCCCAAAGAGCACCAGTACAAAAAATCTATTGGAACTGGGTGTCTGCAACACCTCCGAAGAAATAGTATAGGTACAACAGGTCACCCAAGTTGCAAGAATGGCTTCCACGGAAGCTGGCAGACAGTTACTAGCACACATTTGTATACGGTCTCCCATCGCCAGACATAGAGAATGCGCCTTCCCAATTAAAGTCAGAGAAATGTGTTCTGCCTCTCGGATACCTAGAAACATGCACCTCCAATACAATTATGGCAGACTCAAAGCAAGGGCCACAGCCTTTCTTCGAACAGCGGCTACGATTGAGGACAACGTCACCTTCGTTGACGCAGCGCAATACGCAGCTTCCAATCCCTTTGTTGCAGCAGCTAATTAATTACAGGGAGAGCTGCTCAGATCACTTACGCTTAAAAATTCGGATTCGGACAAAGCCGAGCAGTTGGAATTGGCCATCGCCATGACCACTATGAACCGTTCTACTGTTTACACGGACTCGCAAGCCGCCACTATAGCTTTTATGAAAGGCTTGGTGTGCAAAGAAGCCGGCTCGCGTTCTCTCTGCTGCATCTTGGTCAGACAAAAAGCATCTAACTTTGTTCCCTGGTCACGTGAGCAGTGATGCTCATGAAACGATCCCGAATGCCAACGACATTGCCCATTCCAGGATGCGAGGTCTAATTCACCGTTCCGGAAGTGGGCACTCGGAGGCCGAGATAGGGCTGTGGCGAAAGGACCCTCTTCTCACTTTTAACAAGGTCAGTAAGCAATATCAACTGGGACGTCGGAAGTTTCTGTTTTCACAACCCCAACTAAACAGACCACAGGCAATCACCCTGCGAATATTATAGAGAAACACATATCCATCTCCGTTCATTTCGTCAAAATTCATAGACAGAGTATACCCACGCTGTCCGCGCTGTGGTCATCCGAGATGCACCCTTCAACAATTGCTGTGGCAGTGTCACGACTTGCGTGAGGGCTCAGAGTTCCCTCCACTGAGAAAGACTGACTCCAGCTCATCACCAGCTCCGCAAACGTCCAGAAGCTAAGGTGCCATCGTCGGTGGGGCCCCCCAGACAGTACCCCATGACGGGGGCATTCTCGTCTTCTCAGGACTAAATAAGACCGACCGACCGACCGACCGACCGACCGACCGACCGACCGACCGACCGACCGACCGACCGACCGACCGACCGACCGACCGACCGACCGACCGACCGACCGACCGACCGACCGACCGACCGACCGACCGACCGACCGACCGACCGACGACCGACCGACCGACCGACCGACCGACCGACCGACCGACCGACCGACCGACCGACCGACCGACCGACCGACCGACCGACCGACCGACCGACCGACCGACCGACCGACCGACCGACCGACCGACCGACCGACCGACCGACCGACCGACCGACCGACCGACCGACCGACCGACCGACCGACCGACCGACCGACCGACCGACCGAAAGAAACGTTCTTGAATGCCTTGTATTGCTCTAAGAGTGTCTATTTGGGCCGGTTGGTACATGATCAACGAAATAAAAAATAGCACATGACACATGGACAGTGACAAGGGTTGTAAGTTCAACGCTTCGTCCGTCTCTGTCACTGTCCTGTGTTACGCACTGCTTTTCACTTCGCTGACCTTATGTTGCTGTTTATATGCCTTATAACTGCACTATAGTATCACGTGTTCAATATCTTGATGATTTATATACTTTCTCATGCGTGTTTTTCATCGTTTAGTTTTTATGCATATGTCAGAATACATTGTTTTGTGGTTTTTTGCATGTCCTCAACAGTTGACCTCATGCTTATCTGGGATCTATCTACTCCTGCTGCATAGCCTCATTAAAAACGCTGCTTAAACAGAGATTAAGTGCTAACTTTGGATTAGTTTTGATATGTAATTTTTTCGGCGACGTTGAATTTCTCTGTGGACGTCTTTGATTGTGCATAATTATGTCATGGCGTCATATTCTACGAATGTGACACCTGTGTGACAGCGTTAGAGCCACTAGTGCTGCGTGACGTCATATAGTGATGTGATGCATACAAAAGAAAACAGACTGTTGATTGCACCAATAGTTTTTTTAGAGGCGAAGCTTCTCATAGTCTAACCTTGTCCTGCATCAGGCGTAACCGGCAGAAGAAGAAAACGAAAAAGAGGAAGGCAGTATCTCCCGAACTGTATAGTAGATGGAGCTGTCTCATAAAGGTACAAATTACAGTTGAGTGAGGATATTCTAGGTGGCGCTGCATTGCTACTCTCTGATTGGCTGCTGCGTGGGCTGTACCTCGATGCGCGGAGTACGGTGTTAAGGGTGTCTCTTGACCGCCGCCGTCAGCAGGTTGTGCTCGTAACTTGCATCAGGACCGACGAGAAGGGAAGTACCGGCGAGACAGCGCAGAACAGCAAATCAAAAGAGTTTAATACTGTGTAGCGCCCTCGTTCGGGCGGCGCGCAAACCGGAGAGCGCGCGATGGCGAGAGAAGAAAATAAAGAAGGCGCTAGGCCGTGGCACGTGAAGCCACGGCTCGCGTTCCTGGCTGGCATCGGTTATCGTTCAGGCGTCTCTTTCTTTCGCTCCTGTGGCATAAGCCTACAACTGCATAGTTAGACCAAAGTGGACATTCAAGTTTACAAACAAAGGTAAGAAGCCGAGGAGCAGAGTTCCGGCAGAGTCTCAATCCAGTCTGCTTCACCCAGTCTCACCCTGCGCGTTTTTAAAGGGTTCCAGACGCTTGTGTGACGTCAGGCGCCTCCAGACATGACCAAATATGGATCACCTTGTGTTCGCACCACCTACCACGCCACTGGTCACGCCACCGATCACGCGACTGATCGCGCCACGGATCACACCACCGGCGTTCCCACACTCAAGAGCCAGGTGCGAATGAGCCATGAGCTCACCGCGTTCTCGCGCACAGCACATGACGACCTTCGCGGCAGCAGCGTCTCAGGTTCCTCGGCGTCTGGGCATACACTTCTGCGCCTCTACCCCCGATACGTTTACAGGCCCGGGAGCGTTCGCACGCTGTCCGTGGTCTTGCATGTGGGCCCAAAGGGGTTCGCGTAAAATGAAGCGTAACAGACTGCCCCCTCGCGGATGGAGATCCCGAATGGCAGGGGACAGCATCCACTGTCAACAGGGATCAGTCGTCGAAGCTCGTAGCCTTCTTAACCCGGAGCACGGTACGTGATACCTGGCTCTAGGCCCTGTTCCGTCTCGTAAGGTAGTTCCGCCAGATTTCCCTGATGTCGAGGTTCGCCGGAGGCTGGAGGCGAACCATACAATGGAATCCAGCAAATGGCGACAGTCAAAAGTGGCCAAAGACAATGGTATGAGCTCCTTTCCGGGGCGACCCCGCAGGGGCTCGTCGGTGGGGCTGGTCGCCAGGCAGCTCCGGGTGGTGAGATCATCACACCCCACCGCTTCAGGTCTTTCATCAGCAAGAAGGGAAACCACAGGTTCTTCCGGCGTTCCTGCCAAGAGTTTGGAACTGACGTGGTGTCCGAAGAGATGCCGGATGACAACGAAGTCCTCTCTCTGGGAGGGCAAGATCCTCGCCATGGTAGAGCCGGTCGACTGAACAAACAATCCACGGGAAAACACAGGATAACAAAGCCACTGAAGAAGCAAGCGCGAGACACGTATCCAGTGAGCCCCGCCAGGCTTACCCTAAACACAAAAGTCTCAATCTTATTACTCGTACAAAGTACTAAACACACCCCTAATTTCGTTGCCCACCTGACGACGCACAGGTCTTCCAAAACTACGGAAGAAATAATAACACAAAAACCTATGTCAGGAAGAAAAACAATCGAGGCCAATTCATGACCTAGAGGCTTCGGCTTAAGCCATCGGCATTGCCATTGAGACTCCCCTTTTTGTACCGTATTTCGTATGAATACTGCTGCAAAACGAGGCTCCAGCGCAGGAGGCGACCATTTTTGGAAGAAGTGGACTGCAGCCATCTGAGAGGACAGTGGTCTGTCTCTATTATGAACCTCGAGCCTGCAAGGTAGCACGACAACTTTTGCACTGCCCATACGAGACACGCACATTCTTTCTCGGTTGCGCTATACGCTTGTTCTCGCACAGTCAGCTTACGACTGGCATAAAGAACTGGGTGTTCACCGTCCTCTCCTCGTTGGCACAACACTACTCCCATGCCTCGCTCACTAGCATCACGCTGAACTATGAACTCTTTCGAATAATCAGGTGATTTCAGCACAGGTTGACTTGTTAAGGCGGCTTTTAATGCTTTGAAAGCCTCCTCTTTACGGTCATCCCAGATGACAGTTTGTGGCTCAGTTTTCCGGAGCGCGTCAGTTAAAGCGCTAGCTAATTCCGAATATCTCGGGATGTAATGTTGATAGTAACCTGCAACCCCCAGAAATGAGCGGATATCTGTCTTTGAGCGTGGTTGCGGGAAATCGCGTATGGCAGCCACCTTGAGCTCAGAAGGTCGGAGGCGTCCTTGTCCGATTATGTGACCTAGGTAGATCACCTCAGCTTGAGCGAGTTGGCATTTAGGTGCCTTCACAGTTAGTCCCGCTTCACGCAAACGCGTTAGAACCACTCGCAGATGTTGCATGTGTTCCGACCAAGAGGACGAATATATCGCCACATCGTCTAAGTAGGGTAAAGCGAATTACCCTAGTCCTCGTAACACCTTTTCCATAAGGCTTGAAAAACAGTATGGTGCATTTTTCAAACCGAAGCTTAATACCTTAGGGCGGAACATTCCCAACGGCGATATGAACGCTGCATATCTGCTAGCCCTTTCGGTGAGAGGAACCTGCCAGTAGCCTCGAACGAGATCCAGCGTGGAAATATATCGAGCTCCACTAACCCTCTCAATGCGCTCTTCAATGTTTGGTATAGGGTAAATCTGATCTTTGGTGATCGAGTTTAGCTTGCGATAATCCACGCAAGGGCGTGGATCTTTTCCCGGCACCTCAACTAAGATTAAGGGCGAAGTGTAATCGCTCTCACAAGGCTCGATTACGCCTAATTCCAACATCTTCTTCACCTCGGAATCCATAATCTCTCGTTGGCGCGGTGACACTCGGTAAGCTTTGCTACGCACGGGTTCTGAGGATGTCAGCTCGATGTCATGAGTAACAACTCAGGTTCTTCCAGGCCTATCTACAAATAAGTCCTGAAATTCTTTCAGAAGATCCTGGAGCTCGATCTTTTGCTCCGGCTCTAACTGCGCTTTCGATATTAATTCTTTGATTAGTGGTTCACCATCCTCACCGTTTATGACTGATGCAAGCCCTGGAAGTTCAACTGGAATCTCCTCGGGGATGTTCACCATCATGCATACCACTGCTTCCCGTTCTCGGTATGGCTTGAGCAGATTGCAATGATACACTTGCTGTATCTTTCGCTTTCCGGGCAGGCGTATCACGCAGTTTGTGTCAGAAAGCTTTTCAACTACGTTGGCGGGACCTTCCCACTGCACTTCTAACTTGTTTTTCTGCGACGGTCGCAGTATCATTACTTTGTCCCCGACATCGAATCGACGGGTTCTGGCTCTGCGGTCATAGTACACCTTTGACCTATGTTGCGCTTTAGCCATGGCTTGCTCTGATAGCCGTTGAGCGCTTCTTAAACGCTCCAGTAGCTTCAAAACGTACTCGACCACTA
This sequence comes from Rhipicephalus annulatus, assembly GCA_013436015.1. NCBI lineage: Eukaryota > Metazoa > Arthropoda > Arachnida > Ixodida > Ixodidae > Rhipicephalus > Rhipicephalus annulatus. The sequence goes on along the minus strand of WOVY01002539.1, from coordinate 65,750 downwards.
CTGGGTCTTCGGCTCGGCCTTCCCACGATTCTCGAAGCAAGCGAAGAGGAGATCGCAACGAGCGGCCGTACACGAGCTCGGCTGGTGAAAACCCTGTTGCTTCATGCGGGGCAGTCCTTAACGCGAACATGGTAGCCGGCAAACATAGCTCCCAGTCCGTCTTCCTTTCGTAGCATAACGCCCTCAACCCTCGCTTCAGAACGGAGTGGAGCTTCTCCACGGAGTCAGACTGAGGGTGGTAGACTGAACTATGAATTAGTTTTACTCCGCACCTTTCCAAAAAAATTGCCCGCAGCTTCCCTCGGGGGAACACTGATGAGGATGCGGAGCATATAATTGGTTAACGGGGTGTTAAAGTGCGACTTACTTGGGTCGATGGCTACATTGGTTAACGTGGTTGTGAAATGGGGTGTTAAATTGCGACTTACTTGGGTCGATGGCTAAATTGGTTAACGTGGTTGTAGGAGGGGGTGTTAAATGAGTGAACACGTACACACGTATGCGAAAGGGCGGCGCTGGTCGAAGGGACGTCGATCATTGTGTTTGTGAATTCGTTGGAATTCATTTCACCGCGACCTTGGACGTCGACGCGCCGTACAAACCAACCGACGAGCGGCAACTGAGCGAGCGAGCGCCGACCTTGAGTATATATACAGCGCGACGGCGCATGCGCTGTCAGCTGTCGAATGTTCTCGAAGGAGAAGCGCGCGCGCGGCACAGATGGCGACGGCGCGACGGCGCATGCGCTGTCAGCTGTCGAATGTTCTCGAAGGAGAAGCGCGCGCGGCACAGATGGTGGGCGACGGCGCGACGGCGCATGCGCGCACGTCAGCTGTCGAATGTTCGAGAAGCGGTGCGGATAAGCGGACGGCGCACTACAAGGCGCGAGTATAAGATGCTTCCGCATCTAAAACGTAGTGGTAAGAGCACTAGTAAACACAGAGCCTTGATCCGACTGTATTTCGGCGGGAAAGCCAACTCGTGCGAATATGGAAAGGAGCGCGTTAACTATTTCCACAGAGCTAAGTTCTTTAAGTGGAACCGCTTCGGGGAACTTAGTCGCTGGGCATATCGCGGTCAGCACGTGGCGGTACCCCGACGATGTCGCCGGCAGTGGGCCTACAGTGTCCACTACGAGCCGCCGAAACGGCTCTGTGATGATAGGCACCAGCTTCATCGGCGCCCTCGACTTGTCACCCGGCTTACCTACACGCTGACACGTGTCGCATGTCCTTACAAATCGCTCTGCTTCGCGGAAATAGCCTGGCCAATAATACTCCTGCAACAACCGTCCCTTCGTTTTCTTGACGCCTAAATGACCTGCCCAAGAACTTCCATGCGACAAGCGCAGTAAATCCTCTCGATAAGCTTGAGGCACGACCAGCTGATCAAACATTACACCCCTTTTGTCAACATACTTCCTGTACAGTATGCCATCCCTCTCATAATAACTTATGTTTTTCGGGGCTATCTTTTCATTTACCCTGCTTTGGATGTTTCGCAAGCTCGGGTCTTTATCTGGTTGATTCCTCAAGGCCATGCTGTCAACCATTAACAGTCGCTGTAAGCTTTCCGACGTAGGCGCTACAAGTAAATCTCTGGAATGCTCTTCCAATATTTCTGATGGTGCCCGTGCCGTAGCTTCATCCTTCACGGATGGGACCTCCTGCTGTTGTAACGCTGGCGCAAGTTCGAGCTCTGCTGGGGAGTCCTGCGTCAGGCCGATTTCAGCTAAAGGGGACTCGGCAACTGCCTTCGCAGCGAGTTCCCGTGCTTTCGAACGCGTTAGCGCCATCACATTTGCCTCCCCAAACAGCTGCCCTCTCTCGCGCAGCATCTTGTCAGATCTATTCGAAAACAGGTAAGGGTATTGCGGAGGGAGTGCCGGCGACACGGCAGCTTCCGTCTCGAGCGTGCCGAAAGGACCTTTGATAGTTACCTTTGCGACGGAAAGGCATGCACTGCTCGACTCTACTGCCTGCTTGATCCAAGCACACTCATCCGTGAACATTTGCGGTTCAACGTACGAGCTGTGAACTACGTCCATCGTAGCCGCAGAATCGCGCAGTACGCGGCATGGCTTCCCGTTCACTTCAAGGTCGTGCATGTAAGGTTCGAGAAGCTCGATATTCTCGTCCCTACCACTGATGGATAGAAACACAACTTTTGGTTTCTCACAGTGCGCCGCAATGTGACCGGGTTTATGGCAGTTATATCAAAGGAACGGTTTCCTCGCTTCTAGCTTCCTTTGCTGTTCTAACGCAGGTTCGGTGTTCCGTTCCGACTCCGACGTATTTACGGTTCGGGCATTCCCAATTTCAGGCTCTTCCTTCGTTTTCACAGGCCCTCTCTTTGGCTTGAACCTAAAATCGGGACCCCCTTTTCGACCACTGTCACTGCCTTCGCGAGCCCGACGTGTGACGAATTCCTCTGCTAGCTCTGCGGCTCTGGCTACAGAGTTAACATCTGGCCTGTCTTGCACCCAATGCCTAATGTTCTCTGGTAACCGATTGTAAAATTGCTCTAGTAAAAAACACTCAATAACCTTTGCGTGGTCACCGTAGGCCTTCTCCTCCTTTAGCCATTCCACCATGTTTGACTTCAGTTTATAGGCAAATTCAGTGTATGACTCACTCCTTCCTTTCTCCAATTCACGGAATTTCCGCCGGAATGCCTCCGCGGACAGCCTGTACTTCCTAAGCAAACTGGATTTTACTTTATCGTAATCGTCGACCTCCTCAGTGGATAAACGAGCGATTACTTCTGCTGCCTCGCCAGGTAAGAGTGTGAGCAAGCGCTGTGGCCACGACTCACGGGAGAACCCCTGCTTCTCACACGTCCGCTCAAAGTTCACCAAGAACAACCCAATGTCCTCTCCGAGTTTATAAGGGCGAATTAGTTCTGTCATTTTGAGCGATATGTGCACCCCTGCACTGTTTGCCTCACTTCTCTGCCCTGCCGTTCACACGCGCTCTATTTCAACCTCGAGTCGCTTTAACTCGAGCGCGTGATCGCGTTCCTCGCGCTCTCTCCAACGTTGAAACTCGAGTCGTTTTAATTCGAGCTCCCTTTCCTCACGCTCTTTCTCTTGCTGTTCTCTACGCTCCTCTGCCTGTCTTTTTGCGGCTTCCCTTTCTCGAATTATCTCAAGGCATTCCGTCAGCTCATCTTCCTCAGCCTCCAGAGCACTAATAGCCTCGATCAATTCTGGTTTCCGGAGTGCGTCAGAAACATCCAAACGCAACTCCTTTGCAAGCTGTAATAACTCCGCTTTACGCAGCAACTTCAAATTCATGGCTGTGTTCAGTGCGACCTTTCCTACTGTACACAACTATCTTGCCGCAGCCCACTTTGGCGACAACAATAGTTCGAATTACCAGTTACGCTTCCCCACTGAAAAAGCCTGGAAAAACTCAGCAGACAAAGCCCCGCACTCACCACTCAACAGCCAGGAATTCCGCGTAGACCCTCGCAAACACTGCATCTGGTTGCGGCCTGGCAAACGAGACGGCTCGTGGATCCGTGTCGCAGCTCAGCCCTCGAGTCGTCGAAATGACTGCAGCATCCCACCGCTGCCACCAGTTGTTAAGGGTGTCTCTTGACCGCCGCCGTCAGCAGGTTGTGCTCGTAACTTGCATCAGGACCGACGAGAAGGGAAGTACCAGCGAGACGGCGCAGAACAGCAAATCAAAAGAGTTTAATACTACATAGTTAGACCAAAGTGGACATTCAAGTTTACAAACAAAGGTAAGAAGCCGAGGAGCAGAGTTCCGGCAGAGTCTCAATCCAGTCTGCTTCACCCAGTCTCTCCCTGCGCGTTTTTAAAGGGTTCCAAACGCTTGTGTGACGTCAGGCGCCACCAGACATGACCAAATATGGATCACCTTGTGTTCGCACCACCTACCACGCCACTGGTCACGCCACCGATCACGCGACTGATCGCGCCACGGATCACACCACCGGCGTTCCCACACTCAAGAGCCAGGTGCGAATGAGCCATGAGCTCACCGCGTTCTCGCGCACAGCACATGACGACCCTCGCGGCAGCAGCGTCTCAGGTTCCTCGGCGTCTGGGCATACACTTCTGCGCCTCTACCCCCGATACGTTTACAGGCCCGGGAGCACGCTGTCCGTGGTATTGCATTTGGGCCCAAAGGGGTTCGCGTAAAATGAAGCGTAACAACGGGCACCTCTCTCAGTCTCCTGGATAGTCATCGCAAGTGGCGGATCATTGGTGGGGCAGGAAAAAAGTAGAGCGATGGGCGTGGAGCACCGTGGTGGCTCGTGCTCGTCGCCTTGTTGGTGGGGCATTGACGAAGCGGAGCGGATGGCCGCCGCGGCTCGAGCTCGTTTCCAGACAGACAAAAAGACTGACAACAAACAGACGAATGGATGCACGCACGCACGGACAGACGCTTCACACCACTCATCATCATTCCCTGCACGGATATGTTGTGATTTTTTACTATCGATAGTATAACCAAACTATGAATAGTGCTGCTTTCGATAAACTCTCGATAGTATCATTGATAGTACAGTCAGTATACCATACGTAGTATAACTATCGGCATTGCTATGAATAGTGCTGTCAATAATTATGCTCTTTCTGCCCCCGATATTGCGAAAAAAAAACATCTGCGACTGCCTACAATAGCAACAATCAGTTTACAAGATTTATGAGCAATAATTTGCCGAAAGAAAATTTATTTCATTAGTTAAAAGCAGACGTTATGTGCATCAATGAATTACCCTGCCAGAGTAACAACTTACACTTTACAAATAACAAAATACTCGGTATTTGTATTTTTATTTCGGAACCACGAAGTTCAATATAAATTTTACACGGAACAGAATTGTGAACTGTAACGACCTCGTTTCTTTTACACCTGGAAAGTTAAATCTAATTGCCATTTGTTAGCAATGTTAAGAAAAAGAAGCATGCAAACTTCCTCCTCTTGCATATAATGGCGAACAAAGTTTATGCTGCAATGAGTTCACGCGGTTGATTTTATACTGTTGATAATACTATCAACCTAGTTATTGATTGCACTATCAATATATCTTTTTACTATATATATATATATATATATATATATATATATATATATATATATATATATATATATATATATATATATATATATATATATATATAGTGGCTGAATTATCAATAGTACCATAGATAGCCCCGCATCACTACCACGTGCACACGCTCTGCTCCTCGTTCTGTTTTCTTTATTCAGAATATGCGATTTTCTATACGTTATTGCACCTGCCCATGTTGTCACAGGTTTCCTGCTGAACTGATATGTACGGTGGATTTCCAGCGTAGTAACACTCAATTTTGTGCTTGGAAGATACTTGTGCTTGGAAGAGCTTGGAAGAGCTTGGAAGATACTCGATAAAGTGGAAAGAAAAAGAAAAAAAAATAACTCAGTGCTATATTGGAAAAAAAATCTCCAGTTTGTGTCGAAACGTGTTAGGGCTATATACCATCAGAGGCGATATCATCGGGAAGATCATTCCACATGCGGATGGCTCGCGGTTTTGCTAATGTGTTAAACCCGTTTGTGTTACCGAAGATGCTGGTGAAGCTGAAATGATTATGTAACCTGCGTGATGTGAGGAGATGGCGTTCTAGTTGTAGCAATAATGTTTTGTTACTGTAGACAACATACAAAACAAGGTCACTTGACGAACATATAACGGTTGTAGTGAATGATCGAGTTTAATCTGAATCACACAGGAATTACTCAAGTAAATGCTGGAAATGAAACAGGTGGCTCTGTTTTGAATGGCTTCAAACATATTAGTTTGATAATGAGCGGGGGGACCAAACTGACTAGGCGTATTCAAGTTGAGGGGGACAAAAGTTGGGTAAGACAGTTTGCAGACGTTATGGCGAGATTGAAGAAAATTTCGGCGCAAATAGCCTAATGTTTGCGAAGATTTTGCAGAGACAGCAGTTATGTGTTCAAGCCAGAGAAGTGTTGCTGTAAGGTAGACGCCAAGATATTTGTAGGAAGTAATGTTAGAAATGACTTGTTTACGTTCAAAGAAAACAACTTTATATTTACTAGTATCTATAGGGTCATGAGCCAAGCGTTACACGAGGTAGAGATGATGTTAAAATCATCTTGAAAGATGAAGTGGTGGTTAGGCCGTTTTCTGGGTCTGTATAACGTGCAGTCATCTGCGAAGATTCTGATAATTGATATGTTAGATGGAAGGTCTTTGATGTAGATGATAAAGAGTAGTAGGCCAAAAACGCAACCTTGTGGGACACAAGAAAAGACGCAGGAAGAGGGAGAGGAAGAAATATTCATGGTTGTAAACTGCTTGCGAAAGGAAAAAAATCATAGCTATGATAAAGTGAGGGAGCCTAATAGTAGATTGATTGATTTGATTGATTTTTGAGGTTTAACGTCCCAAAACCACGATATGATTATGAGAGACGCCGTAGTGGAGGGCTCCGGAAATTTCGACCACCTGGGGTTCTTTAACGTGCACCCAAATCTGAGCACATGGGCCTACAACATTTCCGCCTCCATCGGAAATGCAGCCGCCACAGCCGGGATTTGATCCCGCGACCTGCGGGTCAGCAGCCGAGTACCTTAGCCACTAGACCACCGTGGCGGGGTGAGCCTAATAGTAGGGCAGATATTTTAGAAATAAGACAGCAATGGGCTACGCGGTCGAAGGATTTAGCAAAGTACAAAAATATACAGTTAGTCTGTAGGCCATTATTCATGTTGTAACGAATATCAGTAGTAAATTATAATAACTGTGTTTCGCATGACATGCCCTTTCTGAACCTGCGCTGGTTATGGAAGAAGAATTTCTTTGTCTTGAGGTGGCTGTAGACGTGGGAAGCTATTACGTGCTCGAGTATTTTGCAAGAGATGCATGTGAGTGAGTTTAGACGGTAGTTTTTAGGGGAGTTCTTATCTCCAGATTTAAAAGTTGGTATTCCTTCGGCGATTTTCCAGTCGTCTGGCAGTTTTACAGAGGGGGAAGACTGTCGAAAGATGTGTATAATGTGGCTCGCGGAGCACATCAACTACACTGGCATTCAAGGGCTCATGGTTTGACGTAACTTGAATCTAATACGACATTTACTCGAGAGAAGTTAAGCTAGCCTGTTCAGTCTTACTCTTATCTCTCGTCCCTGGTGGAAGGTAGCCAAAACATTGCCATCGCCACTGCGAGTGGAATTTCATGCACTTTTGCTGAAGCTAAAGATGCTTCAACGACGTAGCGTTATTTCTCATCTTCGACGCTCTAAACTTTGTGTGGAACCACTCACAGACTTTGAGGGTGGAGACATCCTTCTATCTATTTCTGACGTACACTCCAGGCACCCTCTAAGAAACGTTTGAAATGGGCAGCGATCTCAAGATTTTTCCCAAGTTATCCGTAGTACTTGGTTGTCGAAGCTATATGAAGGCATACGAGGGAAGCCATTTAACGGTCATTGTTTGCGTATGAACGGTGAAGCCTTGAACAATAACGGCAACTTCAGTTCGAAGCAGCCGTCTGAAATCGCAGCCATGCTTCATGTGCACTACGTAATCCACGGAAACATGGTGACGCTAAAGTAGAAACACAGCGTGCGTATACGGTAAACGCTACGGGTTGTTTAGACTATTGCATATGCGCATTTGGATCCTGCTTTTCCGCTAAGCACGCTTCCCGCTAAACGAGGGGTTTCGAACATGCGGCCCTCGACCTAATCGTTTGCGGCCTGCAACGCTAACGTGACTGTTCACACCCATATTTTTTTTATTAACACGAAATTGTTTTATGCCAGGGTCTATTAGGGCTCCACTGACGTATATCCGTCATGGATATCGCTTTGCATAATATATACAAACAGATTGCAAAGAAAAAAAATACAGGAAAGATTCTGTCGTGCAGTGTTGAAACAGCAATTAACCTCTTGATTCGCCGCGCTATGTAACCACCAGTGTGCCACGGAGCGAATACGTTGCGTAGGATGTTAACGGCTAGCCATTTGTGTACACCATAGACCATTTCGCGGTTCTCAGAGCTCCGAAACTTTAGCGTGTTTTCTCGCGTTGGGCACACTCTAAATTTAGGTCGTCGCGCGCCGCCCCCGCGGAGCGTGGTCTCGTCTCCGCGCTTGCTTCTCAGACTCGTATCGAGAGTGGATGAAGGTTACTGCCTCAGCCACGTTTACGAAAGGAGTGAGCTGGTGACACACTGCGTAGTAAGAATTGTGAAAGTTGTTCACGCTTGTACTGTGTATACTTGTCAGCTCGTTTCGTACGTCTTTCTTTCTGTTTGAACAGCGCACTTCAAGTGTCGAGCTGTGACAGTTGTTAGTCCGTGCTCGTACTGTGTGTGCTAATTTCATGCGCTGCAAGTTTCGAGCTACGTGCCACTCTTCGCTTGACTTAGCAATTTCTTTTGTAACTGTTGCTCAAACAGCACACAATGAACGGTCAACTACCTCTGTGTAAGAACTTTTAACTTTCGTGATATTGCCACAGAGACTGTTTACAATAGCCGACATTATGAAGAATCAGCGTCCACAGTCTTGTGCGCACTCTTGCTTGGGGCCGCACGACTCATGCCTCTTGTTCACAGGCACGAGTCAGTGTGGGTTGGAGCTGCGAAGAAGAAAGTGCGTTGGCAGATGAACAGTTTTTGTTTTGGAACGCTCTAGCGGACCCTTCCATCTTTTCGCACATAATTTTCAGGGCACAAGTTCGCCCATAATAAACTAGTTTTTGACGTTTCTTCTCTTACATTCGTTATATTCTGGTGAAGGCGCTGGGTATGATTGGAAGCCCCCTTGGCGCAAGAGAGCGAAGCCCCGATCCTGAACGATTGGAACTTTGCGAACTGACTCCGGTACACCAGCGTTCAAGCCGCCGCCTCCGAGGAGAGCCGCCTGAATTCACACCTCTCTCCAGTGCTCCCGCAACACAAGCAGCGTCCACAGACAACGGAACGATGGCTTACCAGGTGACATCATCGGAACTTATTCTGTCCCCACCGTGCTTGCCTGAGCCCTTCCACGGCGACACGTTCGAGGATGTGGAGGATTGGTTAGAACACTTCGAGCGGGTTGCGAAAACCAACGGCTGGGATGAAGCAAGGAAACTGCGTCACGTGTACTTCGCATTGGAGTATGCAGCGAGGACGTGGTATGAAAACCACGAAGCGTTCATACCGACATGGAAAGAATTCCGACGACAAATAGTACTACATATGCCAGGACCGATCGTCGGGAGAAGGCGGAGAACGCTCTACAGTCCCGAAACCAGCGCACGAACGAAAGCGTTGGCATGTATATTGAGGACATGTCTTGCCTTTTCAAACGCGCTGACCCGAACATGAAGGAAGAGAAAAAGCTGCGTCACTTTATGCGAGGTGTGAAACAGGAGTTATTTGCTGATTTGGTACCAACCCACCTCATACAGTTGCTGAATTCCGCACCGAAGCCACCTCCATAGAGCGGGCATTACAGCAGCGCTCCCGTCACTACAATCATGACACGAGTAGTGTTCCTGCCGATGTCCTCTCAGCAAACCTGGGAAGAAGCAGCGAAGCATTGCGGGAAATGGTGCGATCTATTGTGAAGGAAGAGCTCCAGAAGCTGCTGCCCCGACAAGTCGCAACGCCAGTTTCGTCTCTGACTACCATGATAAGAGATGAAGTTCGCCACGCCATTCTTGAAGCCAAACCCGAGGCGCAATCTGTTCGACTTGAACAGCAATTGCAGGAACGCCCCGTACCGACTTACGCCGATGCCGTGCGCCTGCCCGCCGTGCACGTATACTGCTTCGTTTGCAGCTCCCAGTGGCTACCGACCGGCTTCGCGTGGCTCAAACTATCAAGCTAATTTGAGGCCACGAAAAAGCGACATGTGGCGCACACTCGACAGGACGCCTCTCTGTTTTCACTGGGGCGAAGCCGGACACCTGTACAGAATGTGCCCATATCGACGAGTTGGTCTCCGTGGGTTTTCTCCAAACGCGCCATGCCCCCGAAATGGCGAAAGACTCGTTGAAATTGAAGAATACTTGTCTGGCCATCTGTTTCCAACTGCCGGTTTACAGCATCAGCCTAGGTCACCAGTGCCTGCTCGCTATCGATCGCCAAGCCCTCGACGATTTAGTTCACCTTCTCCTCCTTCAACCTCAAAACACCGTCGTTCAAGCAGTCCCCATCAAGAAAACTGAAGCCAGTGACCTAAGGAGGCAAGGCCGCTGATGTCCGACCAACTGAAGAGCCTCCGTCCAGGTCCCAGTGCAGCAACGACGAGCGGAACACTACAACTACGTTAGGTAGAGACAAAATTTTTTCAGACTTACGCGTTACCGTAGACGGGTGTGAATTTACCATTTTAGTTGACACAGGTGCTGATTATTCGGTTGTCAGTTACGCTGCCGCAAAGGATTTAAAAAAAGTCCTGACGCCTTGGAGTGGACCCCAGATACGCACGGCTGGGGGTCATCTCATTACACCTGTGGGAAGATGTACCGCACGAATCGGAATGCAAGGCGCTACTTACGTTGCTGACTTTGTCGTACTTCCGGAACGCTCTAGAGATTTAATACTCGGATTAGATTTTCTGCTAGCAAACGGAGCTATAATCGACCTGCAGAATTCTAGTGTCTCTTTTTTGACCAAACTGTCCATAGACACAAATGAGCCAGAATACACTGCATTACGTGTTATAGATTGTGATGTTACCGTGCCGCCACGATGCAGCGTAATAGTCGGTGTAAGAAATGAAGCATTCGTTGATTTTGAAGGTAAAGCGGATGCAAACATCAAACTACTGCTCAAGAAAGGCATTTGTGTAGCTCGAGGCATTATTCACTTATGTGGTGGATGTGCCGATGTATTGCTCACGGATTTCGGAAAAGAAATTCAGCACGTTGCAAAGGACACTGCTATTGCATTCCTGCACGGTTTTCAAACAGTGACGGACTTGTGTGGTCTGGTGTCAGGGCCACCTACTTCGGAACCTACGCCCGATGTCGTGGCAAGAGTTGCAATCAGCCAAAATCTATTCCCAGCCGAGAAGAAAATCATTCAAGACCTCCTAAGAGACTTCACCAGATGTTTCTCTACCTCGTCAAAAGTACGGCGGACCCAGGTTGTTAAACACCGAATAATAACAGATGAAGCTACAAGGCCGGTACACCGAAATCCGTACAGAGTATCACCGAAGGAACGTGAGATCATAAAGAGCCAAGTGAAACAGATGCTGGAGGATGATGTCATACAGCCATTCAATAGTCCGTGGGCGTCGCCTGTAGTCCTTGTGAGGAAAAAGGACAACACGCTGAGATTTTTTGTTGATTACAGAAAGCTGAACAGCGTGACCAAGCGGGATGTCTACCCTTTGCCGCGTATATGGTAATACGTTGGATCGGCTATGGCACGCAAGGTATTTCTCTTCATTGAATTTAAAAACCGGTTATTGGCAAATTGAAGTGGACGAAAGGGACCGTGAAAATACTGCTTTCGTTACCCCGGATGGTCTATATGAGTTTAAAGCACTCCCATTCGGCCTCTGTTGTGCGTCTGCAACATTCCAGTGCATGATGGACAGCGTCCTTTCAGGCTTCAAATGGCAGTCGTGCTTAGTCTACCCGGACGACGTTGTGGTGTTTGCAGCAACGTTTGAACAGCATGTAGAGCGACTACGTTCGGTACTTCAGGCTATCGAGTCAGCCGGCTTGACGATTAAACCGGAAAAAATGCCAGTTTGGATTCGAGAAGCTTCGTTTCCTCGGTCATGTAATCAGCGCTCAAGGTGTTGGCTTGGACCCGGAGAAGACTGTGGCCGTGGGGCTGTTTCCCAAGCCAAAAGACAAGAAGGAGTTACGCCGATTTTTGGGTTTATGTGCTTATTATAGGCGGTTTGTGAAAAATTTCGCGAAAATTGCCGAACCTCTAACAAGACTCACAAAAGTGAACGTGTCATTTATTTGGTGCACCGAACAAGACAGTGCATTCAACGAACTAAAGAAACGTTTGCAAGCCCCACCTATCCTGGCCCACTTTGACGAAACCGCAGATACGTATCGAAGTTCATACAGATGCCAGCAATCTTGGCCTAGGTGCGGTCCTGGTGCAATGGCAAAATAGAGAAGAGAAAGTGATAGCATATGCTAGCCGCACCCTCTCAAAAGCGGAAAAAAACTACTCTGCAACCAAAAAAGAGTGCTTGGCAGTCATATGGGCGATCAGCAAGTTCAGGCCATACCTCTACGGCAGGCCGTTCCGTGTCGTCAGCGACCACCACTCACTTTGTTGGCTGGCGAGCTTTAAATACCCATCGGGACGGCTTGCGAGATGGAGTCTCAGGCTCCAAGAGGATGACATTACGGTCGTATATAGGTCTGGCAGAAAGCATGATGATTGTGGTTGCTTATCACGTTCACCAGTCCACTCGACTCTTTCAGAAGAAGAGGACTTCCCACTCCTTTGTGTGATAAAAACCTCAGAAATCGCCGAACATCAACGGGCTGACATAGAATTGCTCCCATTAATAAAGTATCTCGAAGGGCACGACGAACAAGTTCCTCGCGTATTTACGAGAGGGTTATCCTCATTCTGCCTGCGAGATAATGCACTTTACAAGAGGAATTTTGACAACAACAAGGAGAAGTTCTTACTCGTTGTACCATCAGCCATGGGGCATGAAGTCTTAAAAGCCTGTCATGATGAGCCGTCTGCGAGTCACTTGGGCGCGAGTCGAACTTTCGCCAAAATTCATCGGAAATACTACTGGCCCAAGTTGCTAGCGTCCGTGAAACATTACGTCAAGACATGCCGCGAGTGTCAAAGGCGAAAAACACCGCCCCTCAAGACGGCCGGCCTTCTCAAGCCTATACAGCCACCAGCGACTCCATTTCAACAGGTTGTAATGAAATTCCTCGGACCGTTTCCAATGTCGGCATCAGGAAAAAGGTGAATAATAGTTGCGACTGACTATTTGACACGATACGCTAAAACCGGCTGCCTTGAGCGAGGAATGGCAACGGAAGTCGCGAAGTTTTTCGTTCAGAATATTGTTCTTCGCCATGGAGCCCCACTCGTCGTGATTACCGATCGAGGAGCAGCGTTCACGGCTGATTTGATGCAGTCCTTAATGACAATGACTAACACCAGCCATAAGAAGACCACTGCATACCATCCGCAAACCAACGGGTTGACAGAACGCCTGAACCGCACCATCGCTGACATGCTGTCGATGTACGTTGACATTGAGCATAAATTGTGGGACGAAATCTCGCCATACGCAACTTTCGCCGACGATACGGCAGCGCAGGAGACCATCCGCGTCACACCATTTCAGCTGGTCTACGGTCGCACTGTCACTACGACACTCGATGACATGTTGCCAGTAGACAACGACAATTACGAGCCATCTGAACTTGACGATTTTCTGCAAAGGGCAGAAGAAGCACGCCAGTTGGCCCGACATCGAATACATCAACATCAAAACAAGGACGCAAGCCACTACAACCTGCGCCACAGAAAAGTTCAGCACAACCCAGGCGAGTGAGTGTGGATATGGATACCACTCCGACGCCGCGGCCTATCAGAAAAGCTTCTTGGTCGATATTTTGGCCCCTATAAGGTTCTCCGACGAATAAGTGACCTAAACTACGAAGTCATCGCCGATGGACACATCTGTTCAAAGCGGCAAAACAGCGCAGAAGTCTCACACGTCGTTCGTATTAAACCCTATTATGAGAGGAAATGAAAGCGCTCCCTTTTTCTGTTTGCCTCCCTCTATCGCGCATCGGGACGATGCGTATTGCGAAGGGGGACTAATGCCACAGAGGCTGTTTGCAATAGCCGACAATATGAAGAATCAGCGTCCACTGTCTTCTGCGCACTCTTGCTTGGGGCCGCACGACTCATGCCTCTTGTTCACAGGCACGAGTCAGTGTGGGTTGGAGCTGCAAAGAAGAAGCAGGTGTGTTGGCAGATGAACAGTTCTTGTTTTGTGATGCTCTAGCGGACTCTTCCATCTTTTCGCACATAATTTTCAGGGCACAAGCTCGCCCATAATAAACTAGTTTTTGACTTTTCTTCTCTCGCACCCGTTACAATATAATACCAATTCTTAGATATGGGGATCACCCACGTTTTTTTTTTCTGATATGAATGTTCGTGAGCTACTGGTCAAAAGCATTGCTTTCGCGAGGTACCCTATGTGATTGCCGTGTCTTGAAACATCAGCGTGAAACAAAAGCTATCCAGAATCCACGTCTCGGTTCTGAAGGGAAAAAGTGCATATACTTCAGGGCTCGTAGTATGCGAGGGATTAGTGGTCAGCTACCAACTCGTAATAAAGATCACGTGCTACGTGACGCCAAAACAGGCAGAAAAAGTGTTCCACGCTCGCTGTCATTGCTGCAGGCGGCGCTGACTGATGCTCCCACGTTTCATTCACATATACACCCGGTAAAGTGGACGGGGGGATAGCCGTCGGGTAGCTAGGTTGGGAGAGCATTGGACGCGTTATTCAAAGGTGTCGGTTAGGTTCCTGCCCACGGCAAGCTACCTTTTCATCCACTTTTCTTTCTTCGCGTGTAGAGATAGAGAGGTTAATGAAAGAGGACGAGATAAAAATGACGCAGTTTTCTTCCTCCCGTCGCAGGGGCATAGCCGATTGCCTTATATAACATTCCCTATGCTTTCCTTTGCATGATTGTTAGATCTCATTATTATTACGTCTAGATTTTAGCCACATTATTTTAAGAAACAACATGTACCTGGGATTTCAAAGAAACTTTTTTTCACGATGGCAATGCTATATAGCTAAATATTGCCCCCGCTTTACCTTCTTTACTGTCCTGGCCGTTGCGGGATTGAACTATACATGAATGCGACGCGCTGATGGAAGTGAGCCTGAGACCCCAGCGCTGGACTATAACTGTCTATTAAATGGTGCAGCTTTGGAGAGCTTAACACACTCACGTGAAGGAACCGGGCCGGCTGAACGTCCGCAGACTCGTTCGCTCGCCGCGGAAGGGCCGCTGAAGAGCGCATGGTCGAGGAATCGACGTCGCGGTGTCTTCCGGACGACACGGCATGACGTACTCCTTCGGAAAAGGTAAAGGGCGTCGACTGGGTCGTCAAGAGGGACAGCTCTTCCGGTAATAACTGCTGCTGCTGGCTCGGTTGGCCTTGCTGAAAATCAGTGAACCACACACGTTGAGTTCATACGAACGGACAACCGAGTCACAGCTTATAGGCTCATCAGCCTGTGAGCTTTTCTTTGGTTCGTAGGCGCTCACTGCAAAGCATTTTAACTAGCTCTTTGAACTTATCTCGTTATTAGTAAAAGTGTGCGAATTGTGAAATTCCATCTCGAATTGAATTGAATAGTGCCGAATTGACGAATACTGAATCGAATATTGAATACTAAATATTCGTAAGAAAGAACAAAAACGTAATTTGCTCATGTGCTCAAGCTCATTTAGCCGTTAGTGACTACCACTGCAAGACTACAAATCGTCATGCAGAAACACAATGTAGTCCACGTACGTCACTTCACTTCGAACTTTCTCGCCTTAATGTTACGGTGTTTCGTGCATTTTGAAATTATGTGCTCACTGGCAGAAATAAGATGGTATTGTAAAATCAATTTCAGTGATACCTGGATAAAGTACAGCTCTTTGCGCTTTTCACTATTTCAAAGTATCATGTTTTCTTGGGGTCAGCCGCTTATTGAAGTATTTTTGAACCTCTGTACTATAAGGTCCAAGCTCAGTGCTGGTTATTTTTTTATGCTAGCAGTGCGACAGGTGTTACCTTTTGTGCTGGAATCATGACAAGCGGAAATGACATAATCTCCTCTAAAATAAACACACACTCGCTTTTTAACCAGTACACTGATGAAAGTTTCAACAGAAGACCTTTCTATAAGCACCATAGAATTAGCTTTTGCCACCCCAGCCTGACAAAGTTGCACCACTGCCTTTTGCCGCGCTTCAGATATTCATCCAGTGGAAATATTCCGAGTTTGAAGTATACTAGCTATTCGCAAGTCGAATTGGATTATTCGATTAGAAACTCGAATATTCGCACACTCCCAATTACGTGTCTGCTGTATGGGACCCTCACACCTTAGCAAATATTTAAAAAACTGGAATCCGTACAAATCAAATCCGTAAGGTTATCCTTGCAGTAAAGGCACGTCCCACTTAGACCTCCTGGAAAGTTCCAACTTGAAGCCTGTGAAAGACTGGAAATATTTTGTCAGATCTATCACAATAACCCGGAAATCGATAGAGGTAAATATATTGAACCACCAAAATCACGAATAACATGGCCACACTAGAGCAAAAAAGTTCAAGAATTTTAGTGTAAAACAACCACTTTCCAAAAATCACGCTTTTCTCGAACAGTACATGGTTGGAACGCACTACACGATGAAGCTGCATCATCCACAACTGTTTCTTCAATCATGCATGCGACAGCGAATCTGCCAGCTATCTTTTGCTTGATTTGTTGTCGTTATTATCATTATTACTATTATCATTATTATTATAATTAATAATAATAATAATAATATTATTATTATTATTATTATTATTATTATTATTGGCACTGCATCTAAATTCTTTGGCGTGTCGGAGTTGTATTGCTTTGCTATGTTAAGAGCTGGCTCGTTTGTATGTTACTTTGTACGCACATTTCGTTTTTGCTCATTGTGCCAATTTGTCATTTTGCTCGTTTTCACTGATTGTGCCACTGTACCAGTCGCTCGTGCCTCTTTTAGGTAAAACTGGCCTTTTTGTCCAAAAGGGGCAAAACATGTTACGCTGACTCATGTTTTTAATGTTTCCAAATTGGAACTCTTCTACTTTTTTTCCTTCGATGCACTGTTTTTCTTATTAATCATTTCGGTTGTTTTTTTTGTACTGTAAAATTTAATATCAGATGTATACATATGTACTCACTTCTGCATATGACTTCGCATGGAAGTCGGCAGTTTTGACCAAATAAATTAATAAATAAATGAGTAAATAAATGAACAGGTAAATAGATAGTCTACAAGCTGAATGGTTATGCGAGTCATGGGAATCGTGTGTGAGCTATTCGGCAAGACCGCAGCAGCAGCAGTAGCAGCAGCAATATCGTAACTAAAATGACGCGAAGGAATTTGCAGGCCTTACCTTCGGCTGCCCAGTCGGCTTTGTTGACTTCGTGAGATTCGCTTTCTTTTGCTGCGGGAACTGCTCAGACGTCTTCATCTCCGATCCCGTTCTCGTGTGGGAACCGTGCTGTTTGTAGAGGGTCCTGGACAAGGACTTGTTGCTCCTGCAGGTTCCGTGCGAGTGGTTCGCGATGTCGTTACCAATGCAATTAGTGGTATGGTATAAACCTGGGCGTTTTAAACACGCAGCTCGCGAACCTTTCGCTTGTGGTACGGTCCGTACATGACTGTCTGTTCCAGCAAATTATTTTCATTTTCTCAATAAGTATGCTCATGTGCTTCACAGGCGTGACAATGTCTCGAGCACTTGTTTTTTTTTTCTTTCTGTGAGGCACGTCATCTGGGCACTAAGTGTTGAAAAATAACCATGAAACACTATCACTACACAAAAGGTGAGAATAGGCGTCCCGGTTTTAGTCATTCGGGAGCTTGCTACCTTGAATAATTTCGCAAAATTATCGCCAGATATTCAGAAATCGCCCATGTAAAATTCATTGAAAAGGCAGTCGGTCATATTAAAACGTTATCGTACATATTGTTAAAACATTACTAGACCCCGTTCCAATCTTCTTCACTGTCGGCATCCCAACACTTGCGAGACTGCACCAACAGTACCAAATTGAAAACAGATGCTGCTAAAAAAACTTATTCGGTAGCCTAGGCCAAAGATTTTATTTTGCCAGATACATGGTTTTTAATGATGATGAAGACTATGTAAGCTAAATATTTCCATTCGTACTACGACAATGTGTAAGGCGGAGCTTTTTTCGGACACACTTCTGCCACTAAATCTTAATAGTTACAAGCCAACAAGGACTCATATTTTTTTACTTAAGCTGTATAGTACAAGAAACTAACAAAAGCGTTTGGATAAATCATTTTGTTGAACGAAAAAAATTGCAATGTAAAAAGTCATTTCAATACTCCTGCAGTTACAATTTTTCTTCATTAAAATGTCTGGTGAACAATTTTTTGTAAGTAATTTGCATCTACTGCTAATGTAAAGAAATATCAGTCATTCTTGGTTCATAAGCATAAAAGTATAGTGACAGAAAAAGTTGAGCACATACTTTAGGCTCATAATACTTGTTTAAGATATATTAGGTTTTTATTTCAGTAATTTCACTCTTCGTATGTTCAGAAATATGTGGCGGAAATTGTATCTCAATCTGGCGGTTAGAAATACTAGAAATATGATGTCCAAGCTCAAGAAGTTGCGAGAATAGCGTCTTCAAGAAATGCATTTTGTGCGCCGAAATGCATGCTCATCTATGTTGTAAATTTATGTTGTATGAAATGATTTCTCCCCCCATTAGAGTTTGAAAATCAAGGTCATTTTGAGCATGTAGCCATGGTGAACTTGTCAGGTGTAATGCAGTAGAAAGCTGCCAGGTGGCAACTGCCAGGGTACTCTAAACTATAAGATATTTATAGTTTTCAGTGACCACCTTGTGTCCTTTAAAGGCGGGTTTAATTTACTTCGAGTTTTATTACAACCTTGACTTTTTCGGTCATGAAAGCAGAGAAGCTAAACTTGTGAATGCAAGTAAAAAGAAGAAAATATGCAAGTTTAGAAAAAACAGATAATTTTTAGTAGCAATATAAAACAAATATAAAAAACAAAAAAAAATATTGAACACAATGTGTAAATGCAATTGAATATCGTGAAAAAAAACTACGTGTGGAAACAGTAGTTCCAGCGTAAGCCAGAGTTCAAAAATTGTCCATCCCTTTAATCTTTCATCTTGCCTTGAACTGGCCCTATTGAGATATTTATTATCTTGAGAAAGTATTGCTACCAGTATTCGCTTTTGAGGTGTGTATTGTAGCCGACCTAATGTAGCAATAGGACTCCCAGTCTCATTAATTCCGCAGATCAGCAATCAGTTTTATTGATTAGATTGGCGAGACGCCGATGGTACCAGCTTTCATATTTATTCTCTACCACAGTTACCAACAGAATGTATTCATTCGGATAGATCCAGATTTAAGACTCATCAACGATGTGACAGGTGCCACGTGCAAGACTTATTGCAAGACTTCAAACCACTATTGAAGATACTCACAAAGTATAATTCTGGGGTTTTAATGCCAAAACCGTGATCTTATTACGATATGATTATTTCTAGGTTGTTGGTTGACTCCAGATTGAATTTCACCGCCTGCGGGTTGAATTACCGTGCACACTAGAAGTGCAAGTGCACGGCTGTTTTCGCATTTCGCCCACAACAAAATGCGACAGCCATAGATGGGTGTCCAAACCGTGTGCTCGAGCTAAGAAACGCAACGCTATGTTGCAGCAACGCTATCATGTCGCGTGTGAGTATCTTCGCATCGATCGCTAACGAACGTGCTAAGCGTTGACGCCGCTCATTTCGGCTGAACTATAGAAACTTATGTCTTTAACCACCCCTACCCCCTTCCTGCGCCTCCCCCTTTCATCAGACATAAAAAAACCTTCTATTAACACAGAACGGCTGAATAACGCGAATGTCCCACAGTAAGCTGACGCTCGCGAGAGATGACACTGTCGAATAAGCATCAAGCTAAATGCGATACGACTCAATAAGGGCACTTGCTTAACAGTTAATTGCTTAACAGCTTGTGCTCTGTGGCTATGTATATGTAATTCTATGAAAATCCCGTATTTCTCCCATGAATCTTCCCTTAATATCCGGAATTTCAAATGAGCCCGACAGCATCCGCACAATGTTTGCAACTGTACGATGCAGTCGCTGATAATTCACTACTCCAAAACAATGAATTTTGTGAATGCGCGATAACTGCCCTTTGAAGAAGTTCCGTAATCGTTACTTTATGCAGATGAATTCACATGCGTGAATGCGCTCTCAACTTAGCCGGCAGTGGCAACATTAGTGGCTGCTTTGCACCAGACGATATACTGTGCGACCCTGCCTAGCGGTGAAAATTACAGGTTAGCTCCATGGCTACATTTTGACTACCTTGAACTTCCCTTTTGGCGCATTCACAGGCCATATTTCCTTTCAATTTGGGGAATAAATAACAATCGGTTGCGAAGTACACCCGTTAGTTTCAAGTTTTTCTCCCGTCATAGCCGTTGCACGCATGTGCTGCTACTACGATCGGGCTGGCACACGCATTGAGCCACTCAACCCGGGGCGCTGCTGTCGTTGCTGTCAACTTGCAGTCGCGCTAAACACTGTTACAAAGACAGAGGGTCGAGTTTACTCGTGTGCATAGCTTTAGCACGCGGCTGCAGACACTGCGCACCAGTTTCTGCCCAACGTGTGTTCTTGCGTGCACTTGACGAAAATATATATTCACAAGAGAATTAAGCTGGACTGCTCATTTTCAGTTGTTGTTTTTTTCGTATGGTTACGTTAGTTTGCTTTCCGAGCAATCGAACGGTGCATCCGATAATGGTAATGGCGCATAATGACAGAATGACTAAAAGCAAAAGCGATCAAAAAACTGGTTTCTGAGAGTTCAAGCGCAGGCACTGTAATGTCGTTTTCAGCAATTTCTCTGTGGGCGAAACTTCCAGATTATTGTACTGCCAGCTTTGTTGGCCACAATGTGCTTCAAGAGCGGTATCGCTCTTTCTTCCGTTCCAACGCGATAAAATTCTAAACGTCTTCTGTATAGTACCACATAAATGACTGCAATACGCACTCACATATCTTGTGGAAGGGGCTGTAGCGACACGTCGGGGAATCGTGGTCCAGCCTGCTGAGCGATGGGTGCGGCTTGTCTGCGAAACCAGGACGTCGAAGAACATGCACGCGATCTGCTGCTGCTGATGATGATGATTGTGATGACAATAGCCTTTATATATGCCTCACACCCACTCTGTGGTCGGTCGGTTGGTTGGTTTATCACCATGACCTATCACCCCTCCGGGGCATAGGCCCTAGATAAGGTGATACTTGCGTATTAAGCTAATTCACTAACTAAGGGAAAGGGCGGGGATCAATGCACATTCTTTTTTCTTCTTCCTGCTGCCCTCTCACGTACGTACGTATATTGTTATAAAAAGGCTTTTTATCAAGTATTTTACAAGGCACTCGAATTATTGGTAATGATCTTTTTTCATAACAATATGCGTACGCCTCAGCGGACCTGCACCAACAACAATGTCTCGTCGCCAGGAGAGGCAGCGAAGGTCAGAAGACTCCTGGAATGAGATCTCCCCATACGGTAGAAGCGGAATTTGCACCACTGTGTAGATTCGTGAAATAAACGTTAAGTCCTTCTCCTTATCAATATTTTGACAACGCTGAGGTTTTTAAATGCTACAAGAAGCTAATTTTGCTTATTTGCATCTGGATTAAAGATCTTCCACCGTTTGATTGTTTCTGCACAGCCGCCAAGTTCCCGCACTGGTCCTCTCTCGTTCTTGTTAGTGCAGCCATTCTTGAGATTCACAACGCTTGTTTGCCGAGTATAAAACAAAGTGATATGAAATTACATCCAATTGAAACTTGCTTCATTTTCTTATACGTAAACTTTATCGCAAATGTTTCTGTAATCATGTGATAGAAGTGAAACCTGGGGAAATTTAACCAACAGGGTGTGCATCGCTCTGCCATTGCGTTCCAGATTTTGAATCAAGATAAAGCGAAATATTTTTACAGCGCTTGACAACAAACATGCTTGTTTTTCACTCGAAAGTGCGCATTATTTATTTATAGAAAATACACTACAGTATCAAGTAAAAAACACTTAACGTTTCGTCTGCTGCATGTAGCACTTTGCATGTAGCACTCTATCGAATGCTACGACAGATCAAGACATATGGCATCTATCTGTTTCTTTTCGTTTAGGCTCAAGGTCATAATTCTCATGAGGGTAAACTATAGACTTTCATACAATATTACTTAGAGAAGAATCTGGCGCTGCGATCGTGTACCCCTAAGGGTATTATGGGAAGTACAGGCTTCGGATTGGATCGCGTTAGCCCTTGAACTGTCTACAGATCTTTTTCTGCAGTTTCAGTTTCGTTCTTCGTGCAACGCAGGTAGTGAGGTGCGGGGAAAAAAGCTGAAGCAGTGCCTTTGTTGTTCGAAGAGGCTGACGACCACCAGATCTCCTGATTTGCTTTGACGTTGGAGCTTTACGAGTCGTATTTGGCAGTTTAAATGAAGCGTCGTTCACTCTGCGTTTGCCTAAGTGCGTTTTGCCTAAGCTCGTTTTCAATCGACTGCAAAACGACGACGAAGCTATGTAGATGCAGCGTTATGCTCCGCTGACTCGACTTCACAACAAAACCAGAGGTGCGTTGAGGGCAGACCACTGGGACAGACGCACCTAGCATCTCAGAAGACAAAACTATAAGTGTTGCTCATTTAATACTGCACTGTTATTTCATAAATTAAAACTACATACTTTCGAGAAAAATACAAGCATGTTTGTTGTCAAGTGTTGTAAAAATAATTCATGATATCTTGATGTGAAATCTGGAACGCAATGGCAGAGCAATGGTTGAAGTGGACCAGGTTTCGTTTTCGCCACCTGGTCACGAAAATTTTTGGCAATATAGCTTGCGTACAAATAATTGAAGCAAGTTTCAATTAAATGTAAGTTCAGATTACTTTGTTTTAGGCTCGGAAAAGAAGGGTCGTGATTTTCAAGAACGTAATCCATCCAAAGCGGATCCGAAGCCTGTATTCCCCACAATTATCATGGGGGTACAAGCGCTACTGCAGGAGCCCGCGTAGACACTATAGCACCAAATTCCCCTTTAGATATTATTGTATGAAACTCTATGGGGTACACGATCACAGTGCCAGATTCCTCTCTAGGTATTATTGTTTGAAGCTCTATGGTGTTACACGCGTGCCACCTCTATTCTCGAACGCGATCGGCATTCTTGACTCGCACCTCGACGGTTTCGTTGATTTTTCACTGCCGGCGCTTGGGTTCGGCTTACCTGACTCGCGCCTCAGCGGTGTTCCAGGCGCGGCGTTGCATTCGCGAACATGATCGGCTTCGCTAACCCGCACTGCCGGCGACGATTGGGAAAGGTACGCGCACACTAGCGGGAAGCATGCTCTGGTGTTGTCCCGGCCGTCGGCATGATCACGTGGCAGGCAGTGGCGCACCGCCCACATTGCCGGCGCCGCGGGACCACGGCCGGGCTAGACGACGGTGCGTGAGAGGTGGCGGCGAGAAGCCAGTGGCTTCTCGCCGACATATGGAGAGAGGTGGCGTGGGTGAGGAGAATATGCCGTTGTTAGGAATGGGCTCGAACGTTCGAGTGGTGGAAAGGGCGAAGCGAGAGAGATCACACGCGGCGAGAGGCAACAGGCTAGGAAGAGAGTGACGTCACGCATTGCGAGGGGAGGCGTGGCATACTTGGAACCACCCTGGTGCGGAGGGACAGCGTTACACAGATTAGTCAAAGGGCTGCTTCGCATCTAAAATTAACTGAGTAACCACTTGCACATTTGTGCATATCAACAATAAAAATTCCACTTTAGCGATGTCACATCGGAAGTTCCCGAGGGCAGCGTACTGGGTCCTGTTTTGTTCGTTATGTATACATTAATGATTTACCTGCCTGGTTAATCGTTAGCGTCCGGCTATTCGCTGATCATTGTATATTGTACTGAGAAATTAGTTCCGCTAATAAATCTATGTACTGAACAATGCACTTTTATCCTTCTTTTTCTGTCTTGGGGAATACAGATCACTTTAGATGCCAAAAATCTCTAACGCTCACGGTAACCAGAAGTAAATAGGTATACAATTTCACTTACAATATTAATGACACACCTCTCACTCGCGTATTCGATCCAAAGTGTTTAGGCGTGACTTCAACACCGGATGTTCGATGGGAAACCCATATCCTCAACAATATCGCCTCGAGTACCGTACAGGGCCTTCTCTTTTTGAGAAGACGCTTTCATCTGGCACCCCCAAATACAAAGCTGCTTGCATACAAGATGCTTCTTAGAATAGTGTTGGAGCACGCCAGTATTGCTTGGTAGGAACTACTTACAAGAATTTTATCGTAGACAGGGATCGTTGACAATAATAATATACGGGAAAGGGAAACGAAAACATTCAAAGAGACGTACATTCTAATAGAATTCAAAGCACCTCAAGCACCGCTGTCATCTCCATGCAAAGGCGTGCATCGGCGGCAAAGAAAGATGCAAAAATCTATCTGCTCATGCCCATGCAAAAAAAAAAGATGGACCTCACCAGCGATCTTCACTTGTCCATCAAAATGCTCCCGTGTTCAGTTGGGCGGAGACTGTTTAGTGGAATTAACACTGGCCATAAAACGTATTTATTTTGCAAATATACATTTAACCCAATAAGGCTACACGGCATCGATTTATGAACAACACTCACCACAGTGCGTGCTTGTATGCTGCGATCAAACTAACGCATCGGAAATATTTTAAATTTTTTTGCTAATCACTTTTTCTATTTGTACAGTCAAGTTTGTGCCTCAGCAATAGCACTCCTATAGATAGGCTGTTCTTAATATAGTGGGTACATTAGCTGTTAATAGCATAAATTGATTTCGCGCATTCTTGTTCTACCTCAATAAGGAAATTATATTGTCTCGATCTGATTTGCTTCCTCTAACATTTGCTTCCTCTATGGCTCAGACTTCATTATTGAAAGTCTTTGTCAACGTTTTATGATGTTCATGATGATCCTCTCTCAGTGATGACGCCCACCGACAAAAAGAGGGATCAGCCAGGAACCGGGTGGGATTTATTTATTTGATTTGCGTACACGAACACACAAGGACACGTAGGAAAGAGGTGGAGCAAGCTAGCAACTGCTGTACAAAGATTAATAATTGAATCAAGGCGGTTTTGATAGCAAATCTTTCAATCAGTAAAATTTGACTTTTTCGAACCATTTTAAAATTGATTAGATCTAAAAGTAATATATGATCAACTATCTAAATCATTTTTTCTTGGCCAATCCCCTAGAGTGGGTGTGAACCATTTGTTTAGACCATCATCATCATCAACATCATCATCATCTAAAGGGGCACAACGCCTGCCCACTCTTTTGGGAGGAGGGATAAAACAGAGGAAACGAAGATCACGGTATTGGGAAAGTCAATTGGTTCTTTGTTTAAACATCTTTATCTCAATAATACGGCCGGTAATACAATTCCATCTCACAAAAGAGGCACCGTCCGTTTCATGACCGATCTCCCATCGTGGGTTGCGCCAGGACCTTGAGGAACAACCAAGCCAACTAACCAACCAACATACATAACTTGAATCGTAACCAATCTGCCGAGGTGGGTACAAGCAATCACCGGACAAGCAGAACAAGAAGAAGAAGAAGAAGAATTTCGCTGCACAAACATGGCATCTAGAGAAACAGTGATACATCGAGTGACTCTGGAAGATCAGTCCGTGGGGCGCGCACAAGTAAGCAACAAAATTCCTTCAAATAAGCTATTTACTTTCCCAGCATACATGTGATGTATCCATTAATGAAGGAGTTGTATTGTGATCTGGACAGCTGGCTGAAGAGTAAACCTCACGACACGCTTCAGGCTGGGCTGCCCCATTTCGGCACTGCGGCTTGTATAAGTTAGCCTTTTAATAATTTATAAGGCATTTTTATATCAGCGCGAGCGAACACCGTCTCGCCTAAAATTTATTTAGCTGGTGGTGGTCGAGTTCTACTTTCCTTTATGTATGTATGTATGTATGTATGTATGTATGTATGTATGTATGTATGTATGTATGTATGTATGTATGTATGTATGTATGTATGTATGTATGTATGTATTTATGTATGTATGTATGTATGTATGTATGTATGTATGTATGTATGTATGTATGTATGTATGTATGTATGTATGTATTTATGTATTTATGTATGTATGTATGTATGTATGTATGTATGTATGTATGTATGTATGTATGTATGTATGTATGTATTGATTGATATGTGGGGTTTAACGTCCCAAAACCACCATATGATTATGAGAGACGCCGTCGTGGAGGACTCCGGAAATTTTGACCACCTGGGGTTCTTTAACGTGCACCCAAATCTGAGCACACGGGCCTACAACATTTCCGCCTCCGTCGGAAATGCAGCCGCTGCAGCCGGGATACGAACCATGTATGTATGTATGTATGTATGTATGTATGTATGTATGTATGTATGTATGTATGTATGTATGTATGTATGTATGTATGTATGTATGTATGTATGTATGTATGTATGTATGTATGTATGTATGTATGTATGTATGTATGTATGTATGTATGTATTGATATGTGGGGTTTAACGTCCCAAAACCACCATATGATTATGAGAGACGCCGTAGTGGAGGACTCCAGAAATTTTGACCACCTGGGGTTCTTTATCGTGCACCCAAATCTGAGCACACGGGCCTACAACATTTCCGCCTCCATTGGAAATGCAGCCGCCGCAGCCGGGATACGAACCATGTATGTATGTATGTATGTATGTATGTATGTATGTATGTATGTATGTATGTATGTATGTATGTATGTATGTATGTATGTATGTATGTATGTATGTATGTATGTATGTATGTATGCATGTATGTATGTATGTATGTATGTAGGTATGCATGCATGTATGTATGCATGTATGTATGTATGTATGTATGTATGTATGTACGTACGTAAGTACGTAAGTACGTAAGTACGTACCTATGTATATTCAGAAAATATAAAAATTTTTGGGGTTGCTATCGACGCACCAAGGACCCATATATGAGCCAATAACCTACTAATGTTGACACATGAATAGACAAACGCCCTACGAGACAGAAAATATGATTGATTGATATGTAGAGTTTAACGTTCTAAAACTACCATATGATTATGAGAGACGCCGTAGTAAAGGGTTCCGGAAATTTCAACCACCTGGGGTTCTTTAACGACAGAAAATATGACTCAGCAACATAATGTGGCTGCTACATGATTAGCGGTTGTACGAGCACGTCATGAGACACCAGAGGATGGCACGATGCATACTATAGGAATGCACTTAACGCTCGTAACGGACATATACATACGCTACATTCTTTCATTTGATTTAGGTACATTTTGAAGCAGTCATTCATTGAAGGGTCACTGATCTGATCAGCGGTTGTGGGTATTCCAAAGCTTTTATTTGCAAATAGAATTTTCTGGCCTGTACGACGGAGGCTTATTATATGGTGGACCATCCACCTTGTGGCGTTACGTCACTCGCGCCCACACATGCCAGTGACGTTAGCGCAGCACATGTGTACGCCGGATAAGCATAAATTCAATGTGCGATGCTGAAATCACTGTACAACAGGTACACGCCTCATCAGGTTTATTATAAAACTTAATAGTGCTTTATTTTTTAGGTGGGGGGGGGCGAGTTGACGTACGTTCATATTGGGCTTTTAGGTGAGACAACGCGATCTAAAGAACAGACACAAGACAGAGCGCCAGGAAGCCCTGCCTTATATCAGAAAAACATACGTATTACCCTCAGCCCTTGCGAAGTAAACATGTTGGCATCACTGGTAGCCACACAATGCAATAAAGGTTTTCCCGGATTTAGAAACTACTACAGCGATGTATTTAAGGCAAATGTCACTTTTTTTATCTGATACATAACGCTCCCATCAATGCTCTGGATCTTTACCTTTGCTCCTGGTGACAACCCACAAGTGGAAAACCGTGGTCCACAAGTGCTTGAAGGGAAATTTCTAACGTGCTTAGGCAAATTTGAGCCTTCGCTATTATTCTCAACATTTCATTCACGATCTTTCATCTGCTCATTTAAATATTCAGCGTTCGTAGGAACAGCTGCATGCAAGAGTGCACCTTCGGCACATCTCGTGTACAATAGCCCATGCTAAGTTCCGTATGGTCTCTTACTTCTTACATGTTTTTTTTCACTCTAAGAGCAAAAACCTGTCCTCCAGCATGAATAACGGCATTCGTGAGTCAACGATATATACTCTACAACGATAGATATAACAATATATACTGTACCCTGCTAAAATCTCCGGGCTGGAAAGAGGTTCAACCCCCGGTGGCTGAAATTTCCGGAGCCCTTCACTACGGCGCCTCTCATGAGCATATCGCGTTTTTGGGGTGTTTCGGTTCATGGCTACAGTTAAGACACTTAAGGTAGTTACGAAAAAAATCATGGGCCTTTGCACGCATTGCTTAATTTGGCATTAAAACTTGCGCAATAAGAACACAAATAGACGTGCTCCGCGTTCCAAGCTCAGTTCACGTATTACTTCTTGCCCATGCTGCTGTTTGCCCGCAATACTCGCCCTTCCCGTTTGTTTTATTAAATAGTTGGTATGCACGGTATAGAGGGTGCAGCTCTCATTCTCTTGCTTGTTTCAACTTTGCGGCGGAAGTCTTTGCGCACAAGTTCATTATTGGGCAGCCATGAATGAACCCGCCAGCATCAGCAGAACAGGCCAAGAATACGTGCGAGTGACGTTCAAATTTATTGCGGTTATTCTAAAGCTGGAGAACACGCTGCAAGTTGTTCCTTCCATTGCAACCACCATCGATTGTACGTAGGCGACTAGTGGTGAGGCCGAAGTGGGTGACACCGAGGAGACCAAGGAGAGGCAAGCTCCTCCCTCAATTGCTGGCCCCGAACAACCGCATGAAGGCCAGCAGCCTTGCGATGATGCTGCCTTGATCAGAAGTGTGCGTACCTTGGCTTGGTTCTGGGGACTACTCCCCGGAATGCTAGCGGGCGCTGTGATCACCTACCTGGAATGGTCCAAGGTAAATGGTCCAAGTATGGTAGTCCACCTGGACTGATTATGCATTAATTACAAAGAATAGGAAAAAAGGGGGGGCTTGGGAGACGTTATCGTATCGCGCATAAATGTCCAGATGAAACATGCGTCACAACTGAAAGAGCTCGCGCAAACATTTTGTCCCTTGAGGCACACTGCTGATTGTATGCATGTGTTCGAGAGTCTAGCTCTTTGCGTGCTTTAGTTTAGGCAAGCGCATCATTGCCCAGGTAGCAGCTGGTTGAATAAGCAATCCTTATGAAGTGATTCTGGAGTGGTTTCTTTCGAACAATTGCATGAGCGATTATCATTTGTCATTTACTTTGTAAACACTGGCGGCATCTGACCCATCAACGCAATCCCCATTGCCTGACAGTTTAAACGTAGCACCACATCTCATGATATCAAGACGGCAGGTAGACATGTGTGTAATATTTTCGGTAGTGCGATGATTTCACAAAGCTCTGCCTATCATTTTTCGCATGCTGAGTGCGATGCCATGAAGTCCTGATTGAAACGCTGAAAATTTTTCACACCCTAGAGCTATCATTCATTTTGAGATACCTTCACATATGTAATGACCTATTCAATAATCAGTACTCCAATTATTAAACATAAAACACAGCTTTGCGTACTGCAGGCGCTTTAAGCTCCTATCTATCTATCTATCTATCTATCTATCTATCTATCTATCTATCTATCTATTTATCTATCTATCTATCTGTCTATCTATCTGTCTATCTATCTGTCTGTGTCTGTCTGTCTGTCTGTCTGTCTGTCTATCTATCTATCTATCTATCTATCTATCTATCTATCTATCTATCTATCTATCTATCTATCTATCTATCTGTCTGTCTGTCTGTCTGTCTGTCTGTCTGTCTGTCTGTCTGTCTGTCTGTCTGTCTGTCTGTCTGTCTGTCTGTCTGTCTGTCCGTCTGTCCGTCTGTCCGTCCATCCATCGATCCATCCATCCATCCATTCATCCGTTCACCCGCCCATTCGCCCGCTCACCCCCCTACGTGGAGTGCTTTTGTGGTCGCCCCCTCAACTTGGGTAAACCAGAAATACTATGAGTGTGTAAGATGGGTTGACGATATGACACGCTGGTAGTAGTAGTAGCAGTAGTAGGATTTTTATTTACAGTAAGCCGGATACAGAGCTCACTGCAGGGGCAAAGGGCTAAAGGCGAACAGCCTGACAAAGGCCCTTGTCCCTCCGCAGTACGTGACAGTGCAAAGCTTAAACAATATATATATTCAATACATTGATTTCAAGCAACCTGAAATTGTAAACACAAAATTCAAACATAAATAGCATAAGAAGTTTACATAACACAATTTAAGAATTAGAGGTCACTCTCGTTATAATTCACAATTAAACAATATCAATGAAACAACTCGAAAACAGACACAAAATGCATGCGGATACAATGAATTCCGCTGTATACACTCGTATAATTGACATAGAAGTTTATAAACAATTTAAGCATTTGCAGAGGCATGAGACTCCATTACGTAGTTTCGATAGTGTAGACCGGTGGTTATGAATAAGTTCTTTATTTGTTTCTCGAAAGTCGCACTACTAGCCCTAAAGTTCAATTGATCTGCAAGGGTATTTAAAACCTGAGGTACCTGGTAAGCAATACTTTGTTTTCCATACTTGGTTCTTGTTCTAGGAGCTCGTTTATTTTGTTCTCGCATACTGTAGTGTGGTCTTTCAGTGCAACTTTCTTCATATAGCTTAGTCTTTTGTATTAACTGAAGTAATTTAAAATGATATAATTGATCAATTCTGAGTACGGAATGTTTAATGAATAGTGGAGCAGTGCGCAAGTCTTGTAGATTCCCCTTGTAATTTTCAAAGCAGCGCAATATTTTTTTTGTATAGTTATCAACTTATGGTAATTCCCTTGTGATATCGTTCCCCAGACTAACATCCCATAACTTACTTTAGAATGGAAGAGTGCATAGTACATACTTATTTTTAACCTCAATGGGATTAAGTGCATTGTTCTAAAAAAACAATCAACTATTCGCGCTAATGCGGTGATCAGATGATTTACATGTGTATTCCAGTTTAATTCCTCCTGAAACCATACACCAAGAAACTTTTGTTCCCTAACACGTGCGATGCAATTTCCTTCAAATTTTACAGCTATGTTACTAATAGGTTTGTTTATAGGTCGGAATATCATATAGGTTGTTTTTTTGCATTCAGGCGCAGTCCGTTTTGCCTTAACCAATTTGAAAGATTGCTTAGATAATTATTTACACTGACCTCAAGTGATATTAGATTGTCTGATGTAAAGAAAACATTCGTATCGTCAGCGTACATTATAAGTTCAGGAGAATGAGGTATATCGACAATATCATTTATATAGACAAGGAACAATAATGGCCCCAGTATAGACCCTTGGGGGACTCCTTGGTTCAACTTTATCTTTGCAGAAATAGTGTTATTCAGTTTTACATATTGATAACGATCTTCTAGGTAACTTTTAAACAGTTGTAGTGCAACTCCACGCACCCCATAACTTGATAATTTATGAATCAATGATTTGAATTGTATGGAGTCAAATGCCTATTGAAGATCGAAGAAGAGCCCAAGAGTATATTTTTTGTTTTCCATATTTTCGATTATCTTATCTTTGATATACAGTAGAGCTTGTTCTGTTGAGTGACATGAATAATGTCCCAATCCTGTCGCCTACGTCGCCAAACCCTTTCCGCCAGGCGTGTGCCACGTACCCACGGGCGGGTATGTGCCACAGACATGTGAGTACGTGTCTCATGCAGGCGATTGACAGTTTATATCTACCCAAGAAAGCCGATAACTTACATGTGTAATTTTAACGCGCGAGCATCAAGAAAAAGCTCACGTTGGCAGCTTTGTCCCGACAAATGCAAAAAACATCAGGGCCCCGCAGGAATCGAACCCCAGCACTCTCCGTGGCAATGAAACATTCTACGCAGCCACGCCAGGGCTCGAAACTACTTTTCAAATAGACGCTGTATTTTTGGAAACTACAATTGTAGTTACAGTGTTGGCTATCAAATTTTTAAACGTCACGTTTGTACTACAATACATCCGTCACGTCGGATTAACGTCAATCATTGATAGGCGCCATCCACTTAAGTTGATTTATGTAGCAGTGTCCAGGGCTTCCATCCTTGTGAGCACCAGCGTATCATATCAGCTTACTGCTTCTGGTGTTGCTAATATCCATGTTGCTGCTGGAATCATTAGACAGCTGGAAACAATCGTTTATATAAAAATTGCGGCTGTTTAACGTATCTCTGTGCGTGAATTTGTATATATCTTTAGCACGACTTCATACTGGGACGCTCAGTCAAAAAAATTACGGGAAAGTCACCTTCAATCACATGTTTAGCAAAGCTTTCATTGCCAAGGCATGTTTGATCAGCTGAATTATTTGTTACTACGACGTTTACAATATGTTCTTGATGAAAAGAGTAGTTCTCTCCAAGACATATAGTAAACTAAACAGCAAAATATTCTTTTTTATGTTGTATGGTGTTTTGGCCTTTGTTTGTGGAAAGTTTACCTAAAAGACCGTTATTCACACATGCACTACGCAGTCCGCGAGCACGCTGGTTTTGTAGCGTCCTCTTTCTCCCCACGCCTGTACTATGGTAAGCGCAAATATTCGGTGTGTTACAAATGCAATCAAATGGGATCACTGAGGTATTGTACGCCATGAGCACGTTCATGAAATTCGAGACAGAGTGGGTAATAATTCAGAAATAAGGCAAACTGGTGTTGTTTAAGCACATGAAATGTAGTATATGCTAGTTATCGAATCCACAATCATGCGCGTGCCAGCAGAACACCATAACCCCGGTGAATAACAGCTACCGGACGCTTTGTAGCTTATAACTATGTGCATTCTCAAAAACCTCAGGTGATAGAAATTTCCGCAGCCCTTTGCTACGACATCTGTTATAATCAGTAGTGGTTTTGGGACGTTGAATGCCAGATATTATTGCGATAGCAGTTATATGTGGACAGTCTCGGCTTTTTTTTTGCCGTCACCGCCGTCAATCACCGCATATGTATACGTATCTATATAAATTACCACTCATAAAAAAGCTGCTCGAACTAGGGCGGCAATGTACAAATGAGAAATAAGCGCGGCGCTTAGCTCTAACGCGTACTTTACCCCGCGAGGGGGGATGGGGGATGAAATGCTTGTGCGCATGTGCCTATTTTTTTGGTGGGAAGAATCGCGTGCCTTCGGCTTTCACTGGAACGATTGCGTTAGTTGCCGGGTCCACAAAGGTCACTTCGCGGTCTCTGCACAGGCCCCGTTTGCAGAAAGAGCGTGCCTTCCATACACAGCGAGGTATAAACACCGGGACAATTGTTAGTTTGCACTCATAGGGGCCTGTGATCACGTTTCGCGCGTCGTTTTTGTTTATATAGCGCGCTACGTGTTGAGCGGGAAACGCTGTTAGTTCGCTCTAGTCCTGTGTGTGTTGTTTTGGTGTGTGGTTTGTGCATGAGCAGCGCGCTGCAGGTTCCGATCTGCTTGCCGTTCTCATCCAAGTTGTTGCTGTCGCAATCATTGCTTCGCCTTTTATGGCGAAACAGTGACTTTTGATTGTTAAAACTACGTATGCGTGCATTTCGCAGATGCCACTGAATAATTCTGACACGCTTGCATCTTTCCCGAAATACCTATATGCTTTAAACCTACATGTTTTAGAAGAAAAGCAATGTGAACCAGCATCTGGATTTACTTCATATTCACGGACAGTAGCAGTTTAAATCATAATAATCTTCTGAAAGCATCACTCAGTTTCTTCAGGTTCTTGCACGTGAGATGATTTCGTTTCATTCGTAAATTTACGGTTTCGGCAAGAAACCTACCTTTGTAGACAGATATGAGGACATAGAAATAACCTGTCTTCTAGGAGCCCTTAGTCTTTTTAGTGGAGAAATTCAGCGGTATAAGATATCTAATGTGGAATGCAGATGAGAGACGATGTGGCTGAGCAATGCAACACCAGCGACTGTCGGTACGCGACGGAGCTCCTGAAATCGGTGATAGATCGAAGTTTCAAGCCGTGCGACGACTTCTACAGCTTCGTGTGCTCGCGCTACACTGGACCTCAGTACACCGTACTGGCTTCGGTGAGTGTCGAGCTCGCAAATTAGCGCAGTGTGATGGGCGAGTGTCAGCTGAGCAGGCCTGCAAGAAAATTGTGGAATGAACACAGCAGAGTCACGCCTAGTCTGTAGAGTGAAAATTTGCTATAGTGCATGTGCCTGTAAATTCCCAATTTTTATTGAAAAACTATTAGGGTGGCTTCGCACTGCGGACGGGAATCCTGACAGAAGTGCGGAGTTCGGCAGCCTTCTTTGTTTCTCTTTGGTTTTCTCTTTCTTTCCTCATTATTTTTTTTCTTTTGATGTTTTTTCAATTCTTTCTGTCTCAATTTTATTTGTAACACCCCTCTTTTTAGCCATTTCTTTTTCTTTCTTGCTGTTTATAATTTTATTCCTATTTTCGCCTTTCTCTTTCTATCTTTGTTACACGCCTGCTTGCTATTTTTTTATATTGTTATAGCTGGTTTTCCCTGCGTTACGCCAAGCGCGCTGTTTGTTTTCTCTTTATCATCCCGAGTGATGATCGTCATTGTGCTCAAGTCGTTGAATGTGATCTTTATCGAGAACCTAAGAAGAAAGAAAGCGGTACCGAAAGCCCCACCAATCAATCCAGCGGCTCCACCCAGGTCGGCAGAGTCCTTTGGCGACGGCCCGGGCCCTCTGGACAGCCTTGAGCTGAGTGATGAGCTCTGTGCTTCGAAAGACGGTGTAACAGGAGGACTGGTCGCAAAACTCTGTGCCCAAGTAGGCAGGGCACAGCCAGAGCATGAGGTCAAAATTGTGCTATTCGGGGCCTCAGCGTGGACATACAGTGGAGAAGTCGGGATTGATTCTGCTTAATGGCGTTGGTCAAATGTATGTACGGGTCTGCAACTGTATCTAAGTGATTGCTTGTGCTCTGTTGAGATTTGAGGGAGCAGGAGGAAAAGTTCGACGTTCTATTCCGTGATGACAGGTGAGTGCGTGGTATAATACGAGCGGACTCTTTCTTGTCAAGGTTCCTGCAGTAGTAGTAGTAGTAGTACAAAACTTTATTATATACAAAATCCAGACAGGCTTGAGCTCCATTGCCCCAAAGAATATACGGGGTGGAGAGCGAAGTCTGTCCGGCAGGGTGGTGCCCCTATTCCAGGGCCCCACTGGCGCGAGCCATCCGTTCAGCTCTTTGGATCAGTCGCAGCTGATCCATTAGGGCTGGGCTAGACAGCAGCGCCTCCCATTCCTCCCACGTGCCAGTGATGTCGTGTTCTTCGTCGTGCTCTGCACACTCCCATGTGATGTGAAATAGTGTTGGGGTGGCTCCACACCACGGGCACATATCTCTGTGCGCCGTGGGGTAGATCAGGTGAAGAGTGTATAGATTTATGTAAGTGTGAGTCTGTATTTTTCTTAGCGCTGTTTCCTCCACAGCGCTGAGCTTGCTGT
Source organism: Rhipicephalus annulatus (assembly GCA_013436015.1). Taxonomy (NCBI): domain Eukaryota; kingdom Metazoa; phylum Arthropoda; class Arachnida; order Ixodida; family Ixodidae; genus Rhipicephalus; species Rhipicephalus annulatus. The sequence goes on along the minus strand of WOVY01002539.1, from coordinate 30,216 downwards.
GAGGACGTGGATACAGCTGCCTATTTTCTCTGTAGTACTTTAAAATTGTTGCGAAGCTAGGGTCCAGGGGAGTAGGGTCATCACTTGCATTGGCTTGAGTGGCTCGGTGATTTGTGAAGCCTCGAGCCACCTCATCCGCGCGCAGGTTCCCTGTCACACCCTCGTGCCCCGGTGCCGAAGTCACAGCCTGTACGTATTTCACTGTGGGGTCCCATCCTGTCCCAACCAATATACGGAGCGCTTGTGCTCCAATTTCGCCCTTTAGATAGTTTCTGCAAGCTTTTTGCGAATCTGAAATCATTGTGAATGGACCGTTTTGTGTCCATCCCTCTTTTATTGCGAGTGCTATGGCAACTTCTTCTGCTTGTGTTGTCGACGCCTGATCTATTGAAGCGCAGGCTGTAATTTTCCCTCTATGGTCGGTGGCTACACACACATATCTCTTTGCATTGGTCTGATAAGGCGCGACGTCAGTAAATCTGGTCGTGTTCAAAAATCTTGTGTTTTTGTCTATGTAGTCAGCCCTTGCCTTTCTTCTTCCAGCATGCAGAGTAGGACCCATGTTGCTTGGTATTGGCAATACGGTGTACCATTTTCTGAATTCACTTGGTACTTCTTTAGTTTTTTGGTGTGTTTGTAATAAAGTATCGCGCCCTAGTTTTGTTAGGACTACTCTGCCCGTTGGGGTCTGGAGAAGGCGATTTTCTTGCGCTAGTAACTGGGCTTCGGATAATTCCTCAATTGTGTTATGAAGACCAAGCGCCAGCAGCTTGTCGTTTGAAGTATTCCGCGGTAAATTCAGGGCTGTCTTGTAGGCCATTCTAATTATTTGGTTTGCTTTTTCCTTCTCTTTTCTGTTCATAATTTGATATAGAAGCGAGTATTTAGTGCGACTGATGACGAGGCTTTTGACCAATTTTAGGGTATCTTGTTCTCTCGTGCCTTTATGGTTGTTTGTTATTCGCGAGATCATGCGTGAGATCTGCTGTACTGATGTTTTGAGTTGATTTAGTGTGTTCAGACATCTCTGATTAGCTTGAAGCCACATTCCTAGTATGCGTACGGTATCTTTCTCCGGAATGACATTTCCGTCGAGCTTGACTTCCAACTTTAGACTCGGGTTGATCCTCCGTGCTTTTCTCTTCGTGAAGCGAATGAGCTCTGACTTTTCGGCTGAGCACTGAAGACCCCGTATCCTTGCGTACTCTTCTATGGTGTTAGCTGCCTGTTGTAACCTATCTTCTTTCTCTGCTAGGCTGCCTGTGGTTGTCCATACCGTAATATCGTCTGCATATATCGCATGTTGTAGACCAGCAATATCTTTGAGTTTTCCTGCAAGGCCTGTCATGGCGACATTGAAAAGTGTCGGTGAAATGACTGCTCCTTGGGGTGTTCCTTTGTTTGGAGGTTTAATGATGTCGGATTCGTAATCTCCCAGCTTGACTGTTGCAGTCCTGTTACTAAGAAAACTTTTGACGTAGTCGAATATTCGTTCTACACAGTTAGCTTCCTCCAGACCTTTTAGTATTGCTTTGTGACTGATGTTATCAAAGGCTCCCTTCATGTCAACTGCCATAACGACGTTTTCCCCAACCGTAGAGATGTCCATTAATACTTGTTCTTTTAAAAGTAGTAGAACATCTTGCGTAGAAAGGTGTGAGCGAAAGCCAAACATATTTTCGGGCATGAGGTTGTTCTTCTCGAGATGGTTGAGGAGCCTGGTGTTCACCAGTTTTTCAAAGATTTTTCCTAAGCAGGACGTGAGCGAGATAGGTCTCATGTTCTCAATGGCAAGTTTTTTTCCTGGTTTAGGCACCGTGACCACAATTGCATGTTTCCATTCTGGTGGAACAGTTCCAGCCAGCCAATGTTTGTTTATGTATTTAGTGAGAGCTTCAATAGCTTCGTCATTCAGGTTCCTGATAATACCAGTGGTGATTTTATCTGCACCCGCGGCTGTGTTCTTCTTGTTACTAAATATGGCTGCCCTTATCTCAGCGTCCGTAAAAGGCTTGTCTAAATCAGGTTGCGGTGATCCTTTATACCTTCCTTGATATGAAGGCGTCACTACGTCTTCCCCAAAGCATTTTTATGCATGGCTTGAATGAGGTCCTCTTTTGTACCTTGGTATAAGTGCAGCAATCGTTCAATGGCTTTACTGTTTTCATTTTTTCTCTTCGTGGGGTCTATCATGGCTTTCAGTATGTTCCATGTTTTGGCCGTACTCAGCGTTCCATTGAGTGAATCACAGAAATTGGCCCAATTAGTTGCAGCTAGTTGATTGGCGTAATCCTCTGCGCGCTGGGTGATATCTTTGATTTTTTCTTTCAATTCACGGTTACGTTTCTGTCTTTTCCATCTTTTCGTAAGGCTTCTTCTTGCTTCCCAAAGATGTAGCAGGTGTGAGTCGACCTCAGGGGCATTGCTTGATCGCGTTATTTTTTTACTGTACCTTTCTTTTTGACGCCTTATTTCGTCACACCAATCACTCAAGTTTGTTATATCTGAGGCAGTCAACCTTTGTTCCAGTGATTTTCTGAACGCATGCCAATTAGTTATTTTGGCAACGCCAATCTTTTTACGTATCTGATCTGTGTGTATAGTGGTGCATAATATGTAATGATCACTGCCTAGATTTTCTAGAATGTTGTACCATTCCACCTCTTGACAATTTTTGCACATAGTTAGATCCGGTGTCGTGTCTCTGGAGTTACTGTTTCCTAGTCTTGTTGGCATTGCTGGATCCGTCAGGAGTGTCATACCTGTAATTTCAATTTGCTGGGCTATGTTTCTGCCCTTGGCATCCTGAGTGAGGTATCCCCAGCTTGGGTCTTTTGCATTGAAGTCCCCCACCACTATGAGCGTGTTCTGCTTAGCTAGTTTTGCTGAATCTTCAAATAGTTTGTCGAAAGTTGCCTTTCTGTGTCGACGTGGGCTATAAATGTTCAGGATGAAAATGCTTTTCTTTTTCTTCTCTTTATATAGGATTTCCGTAATGATATGTGGGATTTCGATTCCTTCTATTGGTTTATGCTGTATTGCGGTTATGGATTTGTGGACTAATGTCGCCACTCTCCATTCGTTGTTATTATTCACAGCTTCACCATGAGTGTCATAACTCTGCATGCTTGGCCTTATTCCCACCTCTTGGAGAGCTATCACAGCAGGTGGCCTCGGCTGCATGGCCACCTGCTGTGAAAGCTGTTCCATTTTTCGTCGGAATCCCCGGCAGTTCCACTGCCATATGTCACACTCTTCCGTAGTTTTTCTTAGTCGCTTATGCATTGTCAGTATCTTCTTGTGTCATATTAAGTAGGCCCGGCCTGTTGTATGCCTTATCTGCCTTTTCCCTTATGTGGCTGCCATTGGTATGCTTTCTCAACGCCTTCGTGACTTCTATCTGTTGCGCTTGAATTTTTCTTTCCAACACGTTGAGTTTTCTGTCTACCTGCCCCATGACCTGTTCAACGATGGAGGGAAGTATTTCTTTTACGGCTTCTTTCAGAATAGCTATGGTCACCACAGTGTCGCCGTTCAATATTGATCCGCTTTGTTGCTGTTGCTGCTGCTGTCCTGCCAAGGAAGATTGAGTGGGTTTCTCTTGTGGTTGTTGCTGCTGCTGTTTTTGTTGGCTTCTAAGTTGCCTATTTTCTCTTTCTAAATCCCCCATTCTTACACGCATTAACTCTTGCTCTCGCTCGAGTCGCGCGAGCTGTGTGTGTGTTGATTGCGCTTGGTTTGGAGGAGGTTGGGAGGCTGCCGCTGCCCAGCTTACCCTGAATTTCTGGGGGTGGTGGTGGTGGTGGTGCTGCTGCTGTTGCTGCGATGTCTTCTTGAGCTTCTTGTTCTTGTTCGTCTTGCTTTCTTCTTGCCGATTGCCTTTGGGGCTGAAGTGGTCTCGGGAATTCGATCTGGACCTTGATCTCGAGCGGGAACTGTATCGAGATCCGGAGCGTGATCGCGCATCGGACCCCCTCCGTTAAATCCATATCCTGCCTTTCGGTGCTGAACCACCAACGCTTCAGTATTCCTGGAGATCGTTGTCCATTTTCATGTCTAAGCTGTTGTACCTGTTCTTTTCCCCGTTGGGGGACTTTCTTAAGCCTTTTAGTGCATTCTTTTGCTGCCGTTGGATGATCCCCGCCACATAGTGCACACTTGGGAACGCACTCGTGCTCGTTTGGAGGGTCTTTAAGCCTGCAGCCGCCACACACATTCACAGTGGGTGTTGGACAGACGTCCGTCCTGTGGCCTTGGCTTTTACACAGTTTACAGTATTGTCTTGTGGGTTGGTATGGTAGACATGGCATCTCACCACCAAAGTAATACACAAAACGCGGCACAATGGGTCCATCAAAGGTTATCATTGCCGTCTCAGATTTTCCCAACATGCGTGCTTGCACGATTGTGACGCCCTGTGTGCGTGCTCTAAGGTTGTTGAGAAGTTCTTCTTCCGGTGTTTCGCGTTCCAGTCCGTGCACAACTTCCTTGAGAAACCCTTCGGGTGTGAAAATGTAGGTATTCACGAGATGTCTGGTGTTCTTGAGGTCGAGCTCCTTGATTTTCAAAATTTGCTCGGCGACGTGCTCGTGCGGAGTACTTGCAATGATAATGTTGGATCCATTCCGGAGGCGCAGCAGGAATTTGTCACCTCTGCCTATTTCCGCGTCTCCACATGCACGTGCAATCACTCGTGCCACTTCATATGTTTTTAAGTCTTTCACCACGAGCCCTGGTTTGGGTTGTATAATAATTTTCATATCATTCTTGGGTAGAGGCGTCGCACGTGAGCGTCGGCGGCCTCTCATGGCACCCGACGCGTCGCGTCTACTCCCGTGTGCCCGCTCAGGCGTTCCGTAACTGCCACCCGCGTTCCTCTCACTGTCTCTGAAGCTGCTGTCTGCCAGAGACGCTAAGTCATTAGGTGTTCTTTTCGTACGATTTACTGAAGTTTGCTGAAAATCACCAACTTGCCTGGGATCTTCCATGGCCCGCGCTTGCTTCCTTAGTATCTTATGTTCGCGTAATGAAAGAGCAAGCTGCCACTGACCGTCTTTCGCCTCGTCGTCAGCTCCCGTTGATGCTTCGTGGTGTTCGCTCGCGTCGCCGCTGGCTGACTCCACTTGTATCGCCTCGTCAGACGATGGGGAGTATTTGACGAAATCTTCTGCAGAGCCCAGTTCTGTGCTCAAATCTTGATCGTTCGTGTCCATGGCTTCCTTTGCCGTTACCTGGTCGTCGTCCGTTGGGTTATTGGCTGCTGCATTGGCAGGCCCAGGAGAGTTGCTGGTAGTCGATGCACTGCTCCCTGGTCCGCCGCTAGTCCTAGCCTGGCGGCTGGGCATGCCAGGTGCTTGGTCACTTCAGAAGGGAAGAAATTGGTGTCGTTGTCGCGATAACTTGGTGTCGAAATGATCACGTCATACTTCCAGACACACTCTGCGTTTGCTTTAAAGAAGCCACGAAGTTTAACGCAAAAACAGGCGAAATTTTGGGGAGCCGAGACGAACGCGTCCGATCCGCTCGACGCCACCTAGCGTCTCCCCTCAAGGTTCCTGCAGAGTGCAGTGAAGCGAGAGGGTGGACCGCACACGCGGAAAATGAATGAGTTTTCGCAGAGGTTGGTGAGCCCGCTCGTTTGGGTTGCAGCCAGGGAGGCCGGAATCGTTTCCCACGTGATGTGTGAGGACGGGATTTTTTTCCTTCGTCTCGTGCTTGAAGAGTCTGTAGGCTTATGTCACAGGAGCGAAAGAAAGACACGCCTGAACGATAACCGATGCCAGCCAGGAACGTGAGCCGTGGCTTCACGTGCCACGGCCTAGCGCCTTCTTTATTTTCTTCTGTCGCCATCGCGCTCTCTCCGGTTGGCGCGCCGCCCGAACGAGGGCGCTACAGGGCCCCCCGTGTAGACTGGAAGTCGGAATGTGACATGCCGTTTGTGGTATTCCAACGGAAGATCAGTCGTAGATTAGAGGCTTTCCAGGGTGGTCTCCAGGTATGCCGGCTTGAGTCGGTCCAAGCTGACTGTCTCTTCACAGCCGTTCTGAAGTAGAGTGGCAGTTTTGGGGGTGCGGTGAAGGACGCGGAATGGTCCGTCGTAGGCTGGTGTCAAAGGTGGTCTGACCGCGTCGTGGCGCACGAAAACATGTGTTGCAGTGGCCAGATCAGGGTGGACGAATATGGTCTTGTGTTCGGAAGGTCTGGGTGGAGTGGGCGGGAGGTCTTGAACGCAGTCGAGGAGGCGTTGTAGGAATTGCTGTGGCTGGTCTTGTAGCTTCGTTGACGTGAAGAAGTCTCCCGGAAGCCGTAGAGAAGTGCCATACACCAGCTCTGCTGTTGAGCACTGCAGGTCTGCCCGGATGACAGCTCGTAAACCTAAGAGCACCAGTGGCAAGGCATCAACCCAGGAGGCTCTATTGAGGCGGGTAGTCAAGGGGGTCTTCAGTTGTCGGTGAAGGCGTTCCACCATGCCGTTGGCGCAGGGATGATAAGTCGTGGTACGGCAATGTCTGGCTCCGAGGATGCGATTAAGGCAAGTAAACAGCGAGGACTCAAACTGACGTCCACGGGCTGTTGTCACGGTGCCAGGACAGCCAAAACGGGATACCCACGTAGAAATGAAAACGCGGGCAACTGTCTCGGCTGTGATATCTTGAATTGGAACAGCCTCTGGCCAGCGTGTGAAGCGATCGACCATGGTCAATATATAACGGTACCCCTGAGACACTGGTAGAGGGCCCACAATCTCTAGATGAACATGGTCGAAACGACGGCCGGGTGGAAGGAAAGGTTGGGGCGGCGTCTTAGTATGACGGGAGACCTTTGTCATCTGGCAGGGCAGGCACATGCGCGTCCAAGCGCGCACATCACCGTTGATTCCGGGCCAGACATAGCGCTGGGTGAGAAGACGCTGAGTAGCCCGAATGCCAGGGTGACAGATGTCGTGTAAGGAGTGGAAAACTGTGCGTCGTAATGAAGCGGGAACGAAAGGGCGGGGAAGGTCAGCTGAGACATCGCACCACAAGCGCTCAGATGATAATGGACGAGGCACCAGGCGTAGCCGGAGAGAACGGGGGTTCTCCCGAAAAGCGGCAAGCTCTCTATCATCCTGCTGTGCCGAGGAGAATGAAGCCCAGTCGATGGTTGGCGGTGGAGAGTCAACCGCGGCTATACGAGAAAGGGCATCTGCGGCGGTGTTGTCAGCTCCTTTCACGTGGCGGATGCCAGTCGTGAACTCCGATATATAAGCCAGATGGCGGAGTTCACGGGGCACGTACTCGGATGAGTTAGTGCGGAAAAGATACGCCAGTGGCTTATGGTCAGTCAGCACGTAAAACGAGCATCCTTCCAGGAAATGCCGAAAGTGCTGTATTGCAGCGTAGATGGCTAGTGATTCCCGGCCAAAGACGCTGTAGCGGGTCTCAGCAGGAAGTAGCTTCCGAGAGTAAAACGACAAGGGTCTCCACTCGGAGTTAATGCACTGCTGTAAGACGGCTCCGACGGCCACGCTGGATGCGTCCACCATCAACCGAGTAGGGGCGTTGCTGCATGAATGAATGAGAAGCACGGCATTAGCGACCGCTTGCATAGCAGCAGCAAAGGCGGCCTGGGCCTTTGACGACCAAGGAATGGCGGAGGACGGGCCGGTGGTTGACCGAAGGAGGTCGGTGAGCAGTCGTAGCAGTTCGGCACAGTGTGGTATGAAGCACCTGGAAAAATTCACAAGCCCTAGGAATTGGCGTAATTGGCGCAGCGTTGTAGGCTGAGGATAATCCTGAATTGCTTTAACGTGGGACCGGAGAGGGCGTATTCCTTTGAATGATATGTGATGGCCCAAGAACTCGAGCTCAGATGCGCCGAAAATACACTTAGAGGCGTTCACAACGAGGCCGTACTGCTGAAGACGTTGGAACAGAGCGCGTAGATGGTGCTCATGATCTTCAGGTGTGCGGCTGGCGATGAGGACATCGTCAAGGTACGCAAACACAGTAGGAAGACCCCGTGTGACCTCAGAAATGAACCGCTGGAAAGTTTGAGCCGAATTGCGGAGTCCAAAAGGCATCCGCACGTATTCAAACAACCCAAAGGGCGTCGTGATGGCGGTCTTAGGTATGTCGCCGGGCTCGACAGGAATCTGGTGGTACGCCTTAACAAGGTCCACTTTGCTGAAAATTGTGCAGCCGTCGAGGCGCGATGTAAAATCCTGGATGTGAGGTAGAGGATAGCTGTCGTGGACAGTCTTGGCGTTCAACGCTCGATAGTCCCCACAAGGACGCCAGTCACCAGGATCATGCTTTGGCACCAAATGCAGCAGGGAAGCCCAAGCGCTTGACGACGGGCGGATAATGCCGAGCTGCAGCATGTGGTCAAACTCCCGTTTAGCAATAGCTAGGCGGTCTCCGAACAGGCGGCGTGGTCGAGCGGCTGCCGGTGGACCCCGGGTGACGATGTGGTGTGTCACCGTATGTTTAGGCGGCTGAGTGAGGTTGCATGGTTTAGTTAACTCCGGGAAACTTGCCAAGATTTTTTCGAACGGTGAGGAAGGTATCAGCATGCGGATGGCCATTGGAGCGATGTCGGACAGGACTCCCGAGATGGAGAGACGAGTCTTACCATCTATGAGGCAGCGCCGCCACACGCTGACGTCCAAATCGAAGTATGAGAGGAAGTCCGAGCCGATGATCGGTTGAACCACGTCTGCGATGACGAAAACCCACCGGAAAATGCAGCGAAGGCCGAAGTCGAGGGTGAGAGATCGGAGCCCATACGTTGCTACAGACGAAGCGTTGGCAGCACGAATCACTTCCCCTGTGACTTTGAACGATCAGCCTTAGTCGTGGACACAACGCTAATTTCTGCGCCCGTCTCTATAAGGAACCTGGCGCCCGATAGCTGGTCCGTGACCATGAAAAGGCGGCTGGGACGAGAAGGGAGATCACACGCCGCCGTCAGCGATCCCGGCAGGCGTTTCCCTGCCACGAACATGGGGGTGTACACTTCGTGGCTCGGTGTCGGAAAAGCCGGTGGTACCAGCAGAGGGGTGGAGGGCTGAGACTCCGAGCATTTCGTGTGTGTGGAAGAGCTCGACGACCGGAACGAGGCGAACGAGTCTCCTGCAGGGGGCTCCGGAACGGCAGTGGAGGCGGTGAGTTCGTCGATGCGGGCCTCAAGGCGCGAAATCGCTGTGTCTGCTGGTGGTAAGACAGCGTTGGCAGATGGGGAGGTCGCTTCATGAACCTGATCGGCGAGCTCCGCCAGGCGGTCGAGATTGACGTCGCCGGCCGCCGCGAGGACGAGGCGGATTGGCTGAGAAAGGCGTTGGAGGAAGAGCTCGCGAAGCAACGCTGAGTGGGCAGAGACGTCGTGTTTCCCAAGAAGCTGTCGCATTCGGCGCAGTAGTTCGGAGGGGCGCCTGTCGCCAAGGTCCCCCTCTGCAAGGAGCTGCTGTAGCCGGACGCGTTCCGAAGGCATGAATCGTTCCAGCACCTTGGTTTTAAGTTGCTGATATGGCGTAGTGTCCGAGGGGTTGGAGAGGACGTCGGAGAGCTCGCTGGCAACGTCAGGAGGAAGGACGGAGGCTACGTGGTAGTAGCGTGTCGTTTCCGAGGCGATGCGGTACAGGGAGAATTGCGCCTCGACCTGATGAAACCAAACTTGCGGGTCCTGTGGCCAGAAAGATGGGAGACGCAGTTGCACGGTCGAGACGTCCTGCGGACGTGAGGCTTGTTCGGTTGAGGGTGCATTCGAGTCCGTCATTGTCATCGTCCGAGGTCACCACTTGTAGGCTTATGTCACAGGAGCGAAAGAAAGACACGCCTGAACGATAACCGATGCCAGCCAGGAACGTGAGCCGTGGCTTCAGGTGCCACGGCCTAGCGCCTTCTTTATTTTCTTCTGTCGCCATCGCGCGCTCTCCGGTTTGCGTGCCGCCCGAACGAGGGCGCTACAAGTCTTTTAACAACCGTAGCTGCCTTCGATGAGACCAGGACCACCGAAAAAGTGCTTATAGCTGTTCTAGAGTCCGAGTAAATAACAGAAGCTCCCATGAAGCTTCGAAGGGCTAGTGCAATGTCCATTTCTTCTACTTTGTGGGGGAAGCTTGTAACTATACCATGGCTGCGTTGACGAGCGAGCCATGGGTGTCCACCACGGAGACTGCGTAGGTACCTCGATTCCATTATTTTGCAGCATCAAAGAAGTGGGAACGCGGCGCGGCGTCTGTGTTGTTCATACGACCTTCCAGTGGCTCCTGCTTCCTACAATGATCAAGTGAATTTTTCGAGTGTGCGTTCCGCTTCGTTTGTGTCGCATCAGTGAAAGTGCCAGGACTATTTTGATGCCAAAACCTGCTGCGTGAGTGGACTATTTTCACGTTTTGGAACGTTTTTTCTCCGAAGCCGGCCACCGCCTGGGCTAAGCCTAACGAGGTAAGCCCACGCCGGCGCGACGCCAGCCGCGTCGCCGTTCCCAGGTGCCCTTTTCGCTCTTCTCAGGGCTTATTTTCAGAAAAAAATGGAATATCAGGTGGTGGGGGAGGACGTAAACCCTGAAGAGGGGACAGAAGACCGAGGTTGGCAGTCTCCAGGCGCCAGAAGAGCTGGCGCGCGCTCGGCAGGCGCTAATCCTAATGGTGCTACTCTCAACGAGACGAAGTCGACAACGGCCGAGGCCCCGCGAGGCCGCAACAGTGGCAATAACATCAAGGCTAGAATCATCCGCGCTGGCCGGATGCCCCAGCTCCCCAGGGAGGATACGAAGATCGTGATTCGGCCCCGCGGAGGCCTCAATATTGTCAAGACCGGCTGCACCGTTGTGGCTGATGCAATCCTGGCAGCCACAAGCATATGCGCCGAAGATTTGCGGGGCGACACGCTATGCCCCAACGTGCAGCAGAATATTATGGTTGTCAGCACACCTAGAAGAAAAAATGCCAACCACTATGTCAAAGTTCGGCAGATCTTCGTCATGGGCCGAACATACGAGGTCAGTGCCTACGAGGCCGCCCCTCATTCCCAGTGCAAGGGCGTGATCGAGGTATTCCACAAGTAGACGGCCCGAATGATATTGACAACAAGATCGTAAATGAAAGAAATCCGCTCGCTCTGGCAGCCAAGCGCATAGGCAGCACCGGTACGGTAATCGTCGCCTTCGATGGTCATAGAGTCCCAAACTTTGTACGCTACGACCCCTTCCTTGTGCAATGTTCGCTTTATCGCAAGAAAATAGACATTTGCTACGCTTGTGGTCGGCTCGGCCACCGTGCTGATGTGTGTCCCAGCCCAGGCGACGTCGTTTGTCGGGGCTGTGGGGCTTCAAATCCTGATGCACAACACAAGTGTACCCCCAAGTGCAGGATGTGTGGTGGGCAACACCTCACGGCTGACAAGGACTGTAGGCAGAGATTCCAGATCCCGTATGTCGTGCGACGAAGGCGCTGGGAAAAGTCTCGCGCCACCAATCAAGGCCAAGTCACGGCACCACCATACCCCCCACAGATGGGCAGGACTTCCAGCAGTCACGCAGTTCCGGGGGCCGTTCCAGGCGACGTTCTCGGTCCCATTCCAGGGGCCGTTCCTGGTCCAGGAGCCGCTCCCGGTCCCGAGGAGGAGCCCGGCGCTACAAGTCTGGGAGCCGCTCCAGGTCTCGATCCAGGTCTACCGGGCGTCAACAGCAGCCTAGCGGGGTGTCAGCGAGAAGCAAGAAGTCGGGCTCTATAACCTGGGCCGACATGGTCCGAGGAGGGCCAGCTGAGGTACTGTCGGGGTCACTCACAGAGCATGCGGAGAGCGCGCGCAAGATTTCCCAGCTGAAACGCGAGAACGCAGCGATGAAGGAAACCATAAACATGTTTATGTCCGAAATTGCTGAGATTACGAACGCGAGAAACCCACCACCGCAACCCGCCGCCGCATGCGTCGCCGATACAATGCCCCTACCCATGGAGGTGCACAGCACTAAAGCCGGCGACAGCAGCAGTAAGGGTCAAAGTGCTCCCAAGAAGAGGGACGTCGCCTACGAACAGGAAGGTGTAGTGATTCGAGTCAGGTCTGCGCTTCGAGACACGCTATCCGCACTCAGTGAAAGTATCAATAAGCTCGGGGAGAATTTCGCCCAACTGCAGATCACCCTGGCCGCGCAAAACGACCGAGTATCCAAGGTAGAGTCGTTTCTCGAAAGCGTAGTGAAACCAGCTCTGACCTCAACCGCCGTCGTACAACCCCAGCCCGGCGCTATGGGTCTCATCGTCCACGCTATTCTTAGCCAATCTGAGGGCAGCACCAGCCCACAAAAGCACCAAGATGGCCAAGCCAAGTGAGACGTTTCTTATTTGGCAATGGAACTGCAGGGGCTTCCCTAGTAAAAAGGCGTCCTTGCAGCAGTACATTCGATGCTCTTGCGAAAAACCCCTCGTCATTCTGCTTGAGGAAACATTAACTCCAAACGTCACATTGACTAGTTACAAGACCGTCTCGCGTTATTCTGATGGCCGGGGCGTCTGCACCTTGGTCAGTAACAAGCTCACACACATCTCTCACGACCTCAAAATGGCCACCAGCAGCGCCGAATATGTCATGACCGAGATTCTGCCGCGCAGCTCGGACCGAAGCAGCATCTTTTTTCTCAACGTGTACAGTAGCCCTAAGGACCGACGGCAGCGCTTCAGGGCCCTCATAAAGAAGGCCGTCAACTTGGCAGGTCCCAACCCCCTGGTTGTGGCGGGCGATTTTAATGCTCCGCACCACACTTGGGGCTACCCGTACAATACTAGCAAGGGCGCGGAACTGTGGCAGAACGCGACGGACATGGACCTGACTCTAATCACCGACAAGGCCTTTCCAACTCGGTTGGGCACCTCATCCTGCAGAGACTCCACTACCGACTTGACCTTCGTCAAGAATCTCCCCGATGTACAGTGGGCCAACTCAAACATTGACTTAGGTAGCGACCATTACGTCCTGGTGACGCAGTTCTTACTGGTCCGAAAGAGGAAACGGGAGTTTTCTTGGACAAACTGGGACCAGTTTCGCAAAGTCCGCAACGACCGACCCTTACCTGAAACCAGGCCAAGCCTACAGGAGTGGATTAGCCAGCTCAGAGAGGACGTCATAAGTACCACGAAGAATATTAGTACTGACCTTCCAGTTGAAAAAATGGATAGCCGCCTTGCGCACCTGCTCAAGGCCAAGCAGTCACTTCTCGCCCGCTGGAAAGGCCAGCGCCTCAATCGCAGGTTGCGCAAGAAAATCTCCGACCTAAACAAGACCATCGAGGAGCACTGTCGCGTCCTCTCCAAGCAGCAGTGGGACGAGGTGTGCAACTCGGTAGATAGCCAGATGCGTAATGGCAAGACATGGAACCTGCTCAAGCACCTGCTCAGCGAGACTAACACCAAAACTAACCAGCGGAACGTATTAGCGCGAGCCATGCACGAAGCCAAGCAGTCCTCTTCAGAAGAGGAGGTTTTGAAGCAGCTGGTGCAAAAGTACCTCCCTGTCGACTCGAACCCCGCAACAACGTACCCCGAGTACTCGGGACCGGCCAACACTGAACTGGACGCCGAGATATGCCACGAAGAGGTTCGGCATGCGCTTTACAGGCTCAATGGGAGGTCTGCCGCGGGCCCCGACGGCATAACTAATAAGACCCTGCGCAACCTGGACGACCGGTCAATCGACTACCTCCCCGAGGTCATCAACGAGGCATGGAAGAGCGGCGAGGTCCCCGACCCGTGGAAGGTCGCACGCACCGTGCTCATTCCTAAGCCGGGGAGGTCACCCAACTTGGACAACATGTGCCCCATTTCGCTCACATCCTGCGTAGGAAAGGTAGCCGAGCATGTGGTCCTCAATTGGTTGACTCGGTACCTGGAAGACAATGGGCTCTACCCGTACACCATGATTGGTTTTCGGGCCAAGCTTTCCACGCAAGACGCTATGAAGCTGCTCAAGCACCAAGTCATCGACTGCGATACTCAAGACATGCGGGCCATTCTCGGCCTCGACTTAGAGAAAGCCTTCGACAATGTTACTCACTCTTTCGTGTTGCGGTCGATTGCTGAGGTCGGCCTTGGAGTCAGATTCTACAAATATGTCAAATAGTTCTTGACCCGTAGGAGAGGACCCCCCGTGTGGGAGTCCTTGTCTGCGAGGAGATTGAGCTGGGATCGCGCGGCACGCCACAAGGGTCAATGATTTCGCCCACCCTGTTCAATCTTGTCATGGTCGGGTTGTCCAAGAGGCTCTCATATATTGAAGGCATTAACCACACAATTTACGCGGGCGATATTACCATTTGGAACCGTGGAATCGTGGAATCGTGGAATCGTGGAATCGGCAATGAGTAAGGTAAAAACACAGTATACTATAGTGATGGGAGACTTTAATGCAAAGGTAGGGAAGAAGCAGGCTGGAGACGAGGCAGTAGGAGATTATGGCATCGGTACTAGAAACTCCAGAGGAGAGCTACTAGTAGAATTCGCAGAACGCAATAATTTACGGTTTTTGAATACCTTCTACCGAAAACGAGAAAACCGCAAGTGGACATGGAGGAGCCCTAATGGTGAAAATAACAACGAAATAGACTTTATAATGAGTGCACACCCTGGAATCGTGCAGGATGTGGAAGTGATTGGCAAGGTACGATGCAGTGACCATAGAATGGTACGGTCTCGAATTCGCCTAGACTTGAAGAAGGAACGACAGAAACTGATACGCAAGAAGCCAATCAATCAGCTAGCACTGAGAGGGAAAGTACAGGAATTCAGAGTGTCGCTGCAGAACAGGTACTCGGCTCTTAGTGAGGAAACCAAGCTTAGCGTAGATACAATGAATGATAATCTGACGAGTATCATTACGGAGTGTGCAGTGAAAGTTGGAGGCAAGGTAGTTAGACAGGACACTGGCAAGCTTTCCCAGGAGACGAAGAACCTAATTAAGAAGCGTCAAATTCTGAAAGTGTCAAGTACAACAGACACAATAGAACTGGCAGAGCTTTCGAAGTTGATTAATAGACGTAAGGTATGCGATGTAAGAAAGTATAACATGGAGAGAATTGAACACGCTCTGAAAAACGGAGGAAGTGTCAAAGCATTGAAGAGGAAACTTGGGATAGGGAAAAGTCGGATGTATGCACTAAGGGACAAAGAAGGCAAAATAACTACCAATATGAATAGGATAGTTAAAATAGCGGAGGAGTTTTACAGAGATCTGTACAGTAGCCGAGACAACCACGACCTTAATACTATAAGAACTAGCAGTAACCCAAATTGCATCCCACCAGTAATGATAGAAGAAGTCAGAAAAGCTTTGGAGAGCAGGCAAAGGGGCAAAGCTGCTGGGGAGGATCAGGTAACATCAGATCTGCTGAAAGATGGAGGACAGATTGTGTTAGAAAAACTAGCCACCCTGTTTACGAGGTGTCTCCTGACGGGAAGAGTACCAGAGTCTTGGAAGAACGCTAACATCATCTTAATACATAAGAAAGGAGATGACAAGGACTTGAAGAATTACACGCCGATCAGCTTGCTCTCTGTAGTACACAAGCTATTTACAAAGGTAATTGCTAACAGAGTAAAGAAAACATTAGAATTCAATCAACCAAAGGAACAAGCAGGATTTCGAACAGGCTACTCAACAATTGACCACATTCATACTATCAATCAGGTAATAGAGAAATGCTCAGAGTATAACCAACCACTATACATCGCCTTCATACATTACGAGAAGGCGTTTGATTCAGTAGAAATATCAGCCGTCATGCAAACACTGCGGAATCAGGGCGTAGATGAAGTATATATAAACATTCTGGAAGAAATCTACAGGGGATCAACTGCTACCATAGTGCTTCATAGAGAAAGCAACAGAATACCAATCAAGAAGGGTGTAAGGCAGGGGGACACAATTTCCCCAATGCTATTTACCGCGTGCTTACAGGAGGTTTTCAGAAGTCTAGAATGGAAACAGTTAGGGATAAGAGTCAATGGAGAATACCTTAGTAACCTGCGCTTCGCCGATGACATTGCATTGCTGAGTAACTCGGGGGACGAATTGCAACTCATGATTACGGCGTTAGACAAGGAGAGCAGAAAGGTGGGTCTTAAAATTAATCTGCAGAAAACGAAAGTAATGTACAACAACCTCGGCAAGGAGCAGCGCTTCGATATAGGTAATAGTGCACTTGAAGTTGTAAAAGATTATGTATACTTAGGGCAGGTAATAACCGCAGAGCCGAACCACGAGATTGAAGTAACTAGAAGAATAAGAATGGGGTGGAGCACATTCGGCAAGCACTCTCAAATTATGACAGGTAGATTGCCACTATCCCTCAAGAGGAAGCTATATAACAGCTGTATCTTGCCGGTACTTAGCTACGGAGCAGAAACCTGGAGACTTACAAAGAGGGTTCAGCTTAAATTGAGGACGACGCAGCGAGCAATGGAAAGAAAAATGGTAGGTGTAACCTTAAGAGACAAGAAGAGAGCAGAGTGGATTAGGGAACAAACGGGGGTTAAGGATATCATAGCTGAAATCAAGAAGAAGAAATGGACATGGGCAGGGCATGTAGCGCGTAGACAGGATAACCGCTGGTCATTAAGGGTAACTGACTGGATTCCCAGAGAAGGGAAGCGGGTTAGGGGGAGACAGAAGGTTAGGTGGGCAGATGAGATTAAGAAGTTTGTGGGTATAAATTGGCAGCAGCAAGCACAGGACCGGGTTAACTGGCGGAACATGGGAGAGGCCTTTGTCCTGCAGTGGAGGTAGTCAGGCTGATGATGATTACCATTTGGTGCACAGGTGGCAGCGACGGGCAAGTCGAGCACTCCCTGCAGGAGGCCATAGACACCACGGAAGATTACCTCCGTCCCACAGGCCTGAGGTGTTCCCCAAGCAAGTCGGAGCTCCTCCTTTACCAACCCACTAGGCGAGGGCCCAAGCCCAAAAACTGGCAGCCGATCTCGAAGAGTGATATCAAGCTCTACACCGGAGATGGCAGCGCAATACCCAGAGTCGACTCCATTCGGGTCCTCGGCATGACCATCGAGTCCAATGGTTCCAACGGCAAGACTATACTCAAGCTCGCCGCCAAGACGGATAACGCGGTTCGGCTGGTCCGGCGGGTGGCCAACCGCTACCAAGGCCTCAAGGAAGACAACCTAATCCGCCTGGTCAATGCCTTTGTGCTTTGCCACTTTTCATATGTCGCGGCCATGCACAATTGGCAGCGTGCCGAGCGTAACAAGATCAACGTCTTGCTCAGAAAGATTACCAAGCGGGCCCTCAGTATCCCGATCAGGACGCGCACCGAGCGCCTGCTCCAGCTCGGAGTACACAATACGTTGGAAAAGATTGCCGAAGCGCAGGAGCGGGCCCAGCTCGCGCGCCTTTCGAGCTCCCAGACCGGCACACATATACACCGAGAGCTCGGTCACTCTCCGGCTGAAGTGGACGAGAAGATGAGACAGGTGCCCCGTGAGATTCGTGACCTCATCACCGTGGCACCGATACCGAGGAATGTCCATCCCGAGCACAATCGTGGTAGGCGACGGGCTAGAGCTGCCACTCTTCTCAAGCAGATTCACAGTGAGGAGCACGGCGTCAGCGTTGTCGACGCGGCAGCGTACCGTGGGAGCCGCGCCTTCTCCGCAGTCGTCGTTGACTCCAAACAACAAATCACCAACTGCGCATCGGTTCACACTGACGATCCGACGATTGCCGAGCAAGTGGCCATCGCACTGGCCATCCTGGAAGGTGAAAGGGAGGTCATCTATAGTGACTCTAGGTCAGCTACTCGCGCTTTCGAGTGCGGTGTAATCTCCAAGAAAGCCCTGCGAGTGCTCCAAAGTGGTGGCCGCGACGGCATCAAGCACCACGTACTGATTTGGTTTCCTGCATATGTTGGACAGGTCCAAGGCGCTCCCCCCAACCTCAACGAGTCTGCCCACGAGGCCGCGCGCGCACTAACTGACCGCGCTGGTTCCGGGCAACGATTCGGGGCCAACGGGGTTGCGGAAAACAGGGACGCGCCTGTCACGTACAACGAAATAACTAAATATTTTTACCTCGCGCGGAGACCATATCCACTCCCTCATCCAAATCTTAATAGGCCACAGGCCCTTACGCTCAGACTACTGCGGACCGACACGTACCCTAACCTGAGATCCCTTCACACTATTTATCCTGACGTGTTTCCCAATGACGCTTGCCCCGCATGTGGGGATGTATCCACGCTGGCGCACATGCTCTGGGAGTGCAAGGCAATGTACACTAACCCCAACACTACATCGGTCAGGTGGGAAACGGCCCTACGCAGCTCCCTCCTGGCCGACCAACTTTGGGCCGTCCAGCAGGCCCGCGGAGCGGCCGATAGGCTTGGCCTAACGGTCTCGACGTGGGAGTCGCCCGCTGCGCACTGACGCGCGCCTTGCAGGACCTCAATAAAGTTTCGCAACCAACCAATCAAAGAAGAGGACCTGCGTATCGTTGCGCATGATCTTGGCGAGTATGGCCTTGGCTCTCGATTTCTTCGTACTTCAATGTAGGCCGGGGTATGTTTTCTGGAATTGGATCAACTGTTCTCGTTTTCGTGGCGTGTGTGCAAAGTTGGGACTTTTCTGGCGGCATGAATAGGGCCGGAAGGCTGGCTTCTAACAAGATCTCGTTGCCCGCCCTTGAGAGTCAGAGCCGACTATTCTGGGTGTGCCGCTGTGCCTCAGAGAGCTTGGTAGCTTTACTGTGCAGGCCCGATTGGAGGAGTCGTTTCGTACTAGTTTTGCGAGGGAGGCTGTGGACCCTTTTCAATCCCGTTCTAGTTAACGTATCAATTGGTCGAATAACTAGACAAAGACTATTTGTTCGCGCGAGCATGAGCTCTTCGTATCTAAAAGGGGAAGCTTTAAGCACTGAGGGTATGAAACGTTTTCGAACTTGCCAGGCAACCACTGGAGTGCAGTAGCGTCTGAGCATTTTGCAGTGGGTCACTGGCTTCAACTATCAAGTCAATATGATAATCCCGTGTTCTGATGCCCGATAGTAATGTACGCTTGTAACATGCATTACTACGTCAATAGTTCATGTTGTATTGTGAAGCATGAATACAGGACACGTGTGTTTGTGAAGCATGAGAGTCACTTTCACTGATTTGCAAACAGAGGAAGTTATTTTCACAGTACGCACAAGAAGAGGGGTGGCTATGAAGAGGGGTTGCAGAAGAAAGGTGGCTAAACAATACAAAACTTTGTATTGTTTATTTTATTCGCATCATTCCAGAGTTTTCGCTCAGGCAAAGATAATTTTTCGGTCACAATCAACGACGCCAACGCCGGAAATTCTGCTAAACGAGCTCGTTAGCGCTGTCGCGCCAATGTATTTCGCCTTACTTTCTGTACGATATAGTTGCCACGGTATGCATTCTCTACAACCCAGCTTAGTAGTCATTACGATTACAGAAAATGTTGCTAATATATCCAGCACAGAATTTAAAGAAGCTTTCCTGGTGTGGCGAACTGCCGTTCCTACACGAATAATGTTATACCGATTGAAATGACATAGATTTCTTTTCATAAATTGAAATTAAGATCCCGTCTTTGAGCAGTGCTATACAACATTGCACCAGCGGCCATGGGCAGTTCATAAAAAAGGGTATAAGGTAAAATTATCTAGAAAACTTGATTAATTCAGACACTGTAATTTTTGTTTGTGGACATGCAACATGTCAACATAGCTGAAGTTTGTAAATCATGAAAGGCATTTTATCACTTTGCCGCATATGCTCCATCAGTTTTTTTGTAGACCTCTAAAGCTGTTTTGCAATCTAGAATGCTGTTATTTGGCCGATGAGACATCCCGTACGACACGCCATCATTAATGGTACCCCGTTCCTAAATTATGTTATTTGGTCGCTGAGACATTCAGTACGACACACCATCATCATATGTGGCCCATTTTATATAGAACTTTCTGATAATAACATTGCTATGACTGCGTAAAAATCAAGGTGGCGATGAACAGAGTTGTGTATGCCTCATTTGTGCTCTTATTTAAATAACTTCGCACCACAAAGCAAGAAATGGACATGGGCCGGGCACATGGCGTGTAGGCAGGATAACCACTGGTCATTAGGCGTAAGTGACTGGATCACAAGATAATTAAGGCAAACGCGTCAAAGAGAGACAGAAAATTGAGTGGGCAGATGAGGTGATAAGTTTGCAGATATAAAGTGGCAGCAGAAAGCACATGGCCGGTTTGATTGGCGAAACAGGGGAGAGACCTTTGCACTGCAGTAGGTGTAGTCAGGCTGCTGCTGCTGCTGATGATGATGATGATGATGTGCTGCTGTAAGAATGGCTGTCAACATGACTTGCACATTTTCAGATGACCGTATACATGCGTGATGTGACCGAGGCCTTGCTTTACACCATCAATGTGCCGCCCTCACATCAGAATTCCGTCCAGAAGGCCGCTGGTCTGTTCCGAGCCTGCGTCAGCATGGGGAACACCTCTAGATCCGAGGTGCGCGATTGCGTTGTTTCAAATGTTTGACAGACGTTCCGATCTCTGTAGCTGTTGATGTTCCGTGAACTTTAATCTTAGACATTCTGCGTACCGCGAATACTTAACTTCGGTATGGACTCCACGAAAAAACTTTGTACTACTTTGGTGGCGAAGGGATGTCAGAGACAAATCCAAATAAATTATTGTCTGAGCGCTCATCGGCTATCTAAAGTTTACCCAAATGACATTGTACCCCACTGCTGACATTGTGGTTGCCTGAAGGTACTCAAAGTCACATATGCGGGGGGAACCCTCTACCAAGGACATAACTGCCAGCTTCCTTCCTCGAGGCGTGGGAGTCAATCCTATCATCGACTGGCGACGGTTTTCAGGTCGAAGTGGTTAACTGGGTCGAAGTGGTCATGGCCTGCTACTGGCCACCACTCTTCGCACCGTCGGCAAACTGAATTCAACGACCTCGTTGTGCCTTTCAATAAAGTTGTTGCTCTCTCGCTCAATAAAGAAACTCGCTAGCAGACGCTCCATGCGTCAGCGTTGCGAAGCGAAAGAGGAAGGCGTAAGCATGGGCGTCGACAGGGTGGGGGGTGCAAAAGGGGCACTTGCAGCCTGGATATCGTACGAGACTCTATGTCCACATAGACGAAATGTTTAGTAGTGGACATTCAGTCTCGTTGACATTCCGTCTCGGTTGGGCATTTCGTCTCGGTGGACATTCACTATCGCTGGTCACGTGACCCATTGGACATTCCGTCTCGTCGTACATTCCATCTCGTTGTATATGCAGGCTCCGAGTCCAAAGAGGGTCCCTGTCATCCTCAAGCCTCAGCAGCACTTGTCCTCTGCATAGTAACACCTGTGACTTCTCCCTACCCCAGCTGCGATGCAAGACTGATTTGCATTCCCAAGAAGAAATCCTGCTGACGATCATGAGCGTAAAAAATGAGAGAAAGGGGAAAGGTCACGCATACTCAATGGGGGTGTTGATGCTGCTGGGAGGAATTCATAGAGAAGAACGAGGAAGAGCGAGCGCAAGCAGGTGGTAGGAGAGAAGTGGAGAGAGTAACTCGCAGCTGTCGGAGGGAGTTGCGCATGCGTAGTGTGAGTGCAAACGCCACCGACGCTGCAGGACAAGGCCCGAGCAAGAGATGCAGCGAACATATACGTTTCCTGCTGGCTTTAGCGCCACTGTGGATGAGCTTTTCTGTTAGATGTATGAAATAGTCATCAGCAAATCAAGTCCCAGCATCGATGGCTGATTCTAATGTGTGACGTGAGGCAAACGTGAAATCAATGCTAAGGAAGGGCAGGTATTACAACGAAGAACGCTGACATATGGATTGGCAGGCCACAGTTAAATCATAAGAAGCGATGGTTAGACGCAACACGTTTAAAGAGCTCCTCCAGCCATCGAGTGATACAGTTCATTATTACAGTGACGCGAGCATCAGAGGATCCTTCTTCATCAATCGTTTTTCCACTACTGTTTGTAGATAGACTGTGGTTTCTTCGAACTTGTGTACTCCACGAAGAAAACAGCATGGGATGCAGTGAGGGCAGCATACTAACATGAATAAGTGAACTAACATGACAAAGCAAGTAGGTAGAGTGCTGCAGATTTTTATAGAGTAGAATGTGATTTGAATGCAAAGCTAGAGGTCTATTGCTTAGCTTTACAGAAGACGTTTAGTGAAAAGCATTTCTTAGCGAGCTTCGGCGACTTTGAGTGTATCTATCTGTCTATCTAGCTGCCTACGACTTTTAGGTCTCCTGGACGTTTCGATATTGGTATTGATACAAAAATTGGTATGCCATAACAGTATCACGAGCATAATTTACTAGTCATAACATGAAAATCGTGATATGCATGTCATGAACTCCATGGTTTACATATCGTGGTCTTGCTGCTCTTGCGGTCATTTTGTTCACATGACATGTTGCGAAACTGGTATGGTATGACATGACTGCATGACGAACACAAGTGACAGACCTTAACATGATAATTATGACATGCATGTCACGTAACAGCATGAGATCGCGGGATCCAATTCCGGCTGCGGCAGCTGCATTTCCGATGGAGGCGGAATAGTTGTAGGTTCGTGTGCACTGATTTGAGCGCACGTTGAAGAACCCCAGGTGGTCGAAATTTCCGGAGGCCTTCACTGCGGCGTCTTTCGTAATCATACGGTGGTTTTGGGACGTTACACAACAGATATTATACAATCAATGTAACATAATTACTGCATGTCACGCTCATGATGCGCTCACAGCCGTTTCGCTAGCTTCACTTATACCTCATTTGGAATGACGGGACGTGAATGGATGACCAAGGTATGTGACTGGTGCAAACACCCCCACCGCGGTGGTCTAGTGGCTAAGGTACTCGGCTGCTCACCCGCAGGTCGCGGGTTCGAACCCCGGCTGCGGCGGCTGCATTTTCCATGGAGGCGGAAATGTTGTAGGACCGTGTGCTCAAATTTGGGTGCACGTTAAAGAACCCCAGGTGGTCAAAATTTCTGGAGCCCTCCACTACGGCGTCTCTCATAATCATATGGTGGTTTTGGGACGTTAAACCCCACATATCAATCAATGGTGCAAATATGATAATCATCAGGTGCGTGTCATGTAACCGCATGACTACATGGCACACTCGTGACACGCTCGCGGCCGCTTCGCTAGCTTCACATATGCCAAATTTGGTATCGCGTCACGTGAATGGATGACAAAGTTATGTGACTGGTGCAAACATGATAATCACAAAATGCCTGTCATGTAACAATTAACATGGCTACATGCCACACTCAAGGCGTCAATACCATTCGACGTGACCCAGTGCGCGTGCGTGCCGACGTTCGTTTCGTCGCGTTATGCCAGCGATGCAACGTCAGGCGCCTATCTGCCCGCCTTAAACTCGCAGGCGCGCGCTGCGCTGCGTTGTTTTGACGCATGCGCGTTCGAGCGCACCCGGCGTCCCTCCGTCGCGAGGAGAGGCAGACGCAGTGATGTCTGAGTAACGTCATCCGCTAGAATTGCAGCATGTCACATTTTGTGTCGGTTGACACCGGGTCGCGCCCGGCATCACGTTTTCCTAGCGTAGCGTCACTGCACTCAGCGTGCGCGCATGTCAACGTTACGTCGTGGTATATTGGGTCCTTCATGATGCGCTCTCCGCCATTTCGCTAGATTCACATATAACAAATATGGTATTAAAGGACAGCTACAGACGACGAAGGTATGTGACTGGTGCAAACATGACAATCTTGAGATGCGTACTATTCAATAACATGACTACATGCCACGCCCATGATGAGCTCGTGGCCAATTTTTTAGCTTCGCATAAACCGAATTTCGGTTTACGTGACGCCAATAGATGACGAAGGTATATAGCCGGTGCAGAAATGATAATCATGACACGCGTGTCATGTAAGGACATGAGTGCATGCCACGCTCTTAATGCGCTCGCAGCCGTTTCGCTAGCTTCACATGCACCAAGTTGAGTATTACGCAATCTAAATGGATTACCAAGGTCTGTGACTTGTTCAAACATGATAATCATGAGATGCGTGTCATGTAACAACATGACACACATCTTTGATACGTGCTACGCTTAAGATGCGCTCGCGACCGTTTCGCTAGCTTCACATGTACCAAATTCGATACTACGTGACTCGAACGGACGTCATAAGTAAAAGACACCTCTAAACATGACAATCACAACATGCGTGTCATGTAACAGCATGACTACATGCCACACTCATGATACGCTTGCGGCCGTATCGCTGGCTTCACATATGCCAAATTTAATACTACGTGACGTGAATAGATGACGAAGGTAAATGACCCGTCCAAACATGATAACCTTCATATGGAAGTCATGTACGGCATAAATTGCCTCCGCCTCGTAACGTTGTGCTGATTTCAAAGTGACCTATCAACCTTCCTCGTTCGTGCTTCACGTATCATCGATTACCACTGTACGTGGGATATGCAAATTTTTATGAGAAAACATAACCATCGTCAGGTGAAATAATATTGTCAACGGACTGCTCCAGCTTGCGCATATTATTGGAACTCGTTTGCCTTACTGAGGAGCCAGTGGTCACCCCGACATCATTGGCGATGCAGGTGTCGTCGCTGAAGAAGTTCCTGAAGCTGGTCGGGCTCGACGTGTCCAACAGGTCACCCGATTCAAAGTTCAGCATCGCCGACAAAATCGTAAGGCTGAACTTGGAGTACGGCTTTCCAGCCGTCGTTCAATTCAACTTCATCGTCGCGAAGGCAGTGAAAAAGAAAATTTTGGACGTAAGTCTCACGCTCTTTTGAACCATGTAAGCCGGCAGACCAGCTCGCTATAGTCGACTAACTCGGATTCGTTAAGACTGAATTGGCGCACTGGTCAGCCCTTTTCACTCTCCCGAGTTTAGTCGAGTGGTCCGAGGGAGCACCGCTTACGGAAACATAGTCGTTAGAGTGATAGCTTTAACCCTTCCGGTATAAACCCAGCATACGCCTCATTTCGGAATCTGACCTTCAAGCTCAGCCAAGGTCAACTTCGGTGCAAGAGTTTCAGCGAAACGCCAGTGCAGTGCGTTCAGGAAAACGAACAGCTGCCCAAAGTCAGTCTAGCGTGCCGCGACTTACAAAGGAGGATGGAACCTCAGGAAAGACCTCATTTTATCCCAATGCATTGAGGAACGTGTGAGGGAAGTCACGTCAAATATATGTGCTAAACGAACCGGTACGTGGCAAACAAAACAGCACTCCACGCTGCGTGGTTCGCTTCTGCGTAGATTGGTAGTCCTAGCGTAAATCATCAAGTGTAAAAATAGCCTTTCTTTAAGTATAAAAATAGCAAAATATGGCGAGTACAAGCGAAGACAAGACATTGGCGCTGATTCGCTTGTTCTCATCCGTTTGAAGCGTTATTTTTTCTACTTAACGATGAATCGTCAACTAGCCCAAGTTTCTGTTCTAGTCCGGCGTAAATTTAGCGCCTGTTGTGTGGTTTTCTATGCAGTAAAATGCTTCAGGCACGCGCTTACTGCGCTGTTCATGGGCGGCAGGCTCGAGCGATGTGTGCTTGATTCTGCGAGGGGCGTTTTCATGTAACAGTACAAAAGGTACTGGTGTGCGCCATGATTGAAAACATTCAGTCCTTGCATCATGATATTCGAACCTACCTGGCAGCGACTTAGCGTTCTGCTGGGCGTCAGTCTTATATTTTTCTTTCTCGCAGCTGGATTTCTCGATCTATTCCCCGATCAGCGGTTTTTTGTTCGTTTATGAAGTGGGCCTAGTACCGCGCGATTTTAAGAGCTTGTTTAGTAGATAATCGGCGCACCGCCAACCTGTTTACGTAACTTTATGCCGAAGCCCCGCCGCGGTGGTCTAGTGGCTAAGGTACTCGGCTGCTGACCCGCAGGTCGCGGGTTCGATTCCCGGCTGCGGCGGCTGCATTTCCGATGAAGGCGGAAATGTTGTAGGCCCGTGTGCTCATATTTGGGCGCACGTTAAAGAACCCCAGGTGGTTGAAATTTCCGGAGCCCTCCACTACGGCGTGTCTCATAATCATATGGTGGTTTTGGGACGTTAAACCCCACAAATCAATCTATCAACTTTACGCCGAAAAGAGGACACTGCTGTTTTGTATGCGCAACTGTGCTCGTGAAGTTGGTTATTGCAGTGCGCACAACATGTAATTCGATAACAACGAAAGTGTATTGCCTTTGCGTATGAACGACACACCCTCAGACAACGCGTTACGATGCCTTCAGTTCATGTTTTGTACGCGTATCAAACGCTAAAAACAAAAGTTCACGTGCGTTCTGAATTCACGCATTGAATAAGGAAGGAAGGAAGGAAGGAAAAGATTTATTTGCAAGGGTGCGGGACAGGGGTCATGAGCTTGATGGGTGGGGCCCCCAAGTCCAGGGCTCCACTGGCTGCCGCCACCTGCCTTACGTGACGCAGAAGTGCAAGCTGCACCTCTGGGTCAGAGCTGGTGAGCTGTGCCTCCCATTGCTAGAAAGTATTGCAAAGCTTGTACTGACCTAAAAAGGTATCTAAACTCGGTGGTCGTTTTAAGCATCCCCACGAAATGGGGTAGAGCAATGGCGAGCCGCCACACCACGGACACGCATGCCCATACAGATGTAGATATATAGACTTTATTAATTTCCGGCAGATTGCTGGGATGGGCTCCCACCTAGGGGCCAACGGAGAGACTGTGTCTCCCGGCAGCTTCCTTGGCCTGCTGGATCGCCCAAAGTTGTTTGTCCAGGCCCGAACCGAGAAGCGCAGTCCGCCAACGCGCCCCAAGGTCTTCATTGGAGGCCGCGACCCCAGAATTTCTGACTAATGCTGGACATTCCCCTAGAATATGATCAAGAATGGCTCTGGTGGTACAGTACTGGCATATATTAGAACTATAGACGTCGGGATATACGCGGTGCATGATGACAGGGTTCGTGTATGTGCGTGTTTGTAGCCGCCACCACTGAACGGACTGGGCCAGATTTAGCTTGGAGTGAGGCGAAGGGTACTCCCGTCTTTGCAGTCGATAGTATTGAATTATGTCATTAAATTTAGTGAGCCGATTGTCCCATTCCCACACCGGCGCAGAAAGGTCCGTTCGGGTGGCCGCTTCATCTGGCATGACTCGGAACGTAAGACCTCGATCCACGTTGTGCGCCACTTCACTTGGACCGGCCTCCGCGTTACCTAATGGTGTGTGGGCAGGGAATGCCCATACAGCGTTGAAAAAGATTTGTGTTATCTTTGAAGATTGGCAAAGACTCTCGTTTCAATTCGGCGGAGGTCAATCGCATCCTCCCCTTCTAATAATTTGTGGGGGGTGCTGTATTTTTGTCGCATACCTGCTGGTTGGCAAGAATTTCACGAGGGGCCATTCTGGATGGGTCATCATCCTCCTCAATAGCTTCCTCTGGGAGTGTTTCAAAGGATTGAATGTGCTGTCGAAGCTCTGCTCGGTTCGTCAGCCCTCGAGCACAAGCGTCGGCACTTTCGTTCCCCTCCAGGCCTGCGTGTCCTGGACACCAGATCAGCCAGTATTTGTTCGTCGATCTCCTGCCTAAGAATTTGCTTATATTTATCGAAGACGGCCTCTTAAAAAGAAACGGCTTGCTTCCTGCGAGTGGGAAATGATAGTTGTCTACGGTTCATCTCTTTGTTCCTGCGCTTCGATTGCAAGGGCAATGGCAAAGCATTGCGCCTTGGCGATCGAGGACGTGCACAGCGATGCACGTGTCACCATGTGGTTGTCGTTGCTAAGTACTGATGCAACAGGCCGTTTAAAATTGTACCTCGAAGCGTCCACATACAAAACATTTGATTTGTTTTTAATGTTTTTCGGAGCCATATCGCACTCTCTCCCTGCGCTTTCTCTGTGTTTTTACGCCACGTTCTTGGGCAGCGGTGACATCAAGATCTTGCTGCGGATGGGATCCGGGATTTCTACAAAAACCTCGTCCAGGTTCTGGGGGTATGGCGGAAAGCACACCCTAGCAAGTATCTCTCTCCCCGCTTTCGTTTGACTTAGACGATTGCTCTGCGCAGTCAGTACCGCTGTCTTTAGCTCAGGGTATGTATTATATATACCAAGGTCCAAAAGCTCTTGGGTTGGGTGTGCTTACCGGTAGCCCTATGGCCACTTTGTAGGCACCCCTAATTATAGACTCGATGGTTTCTTCTTCCGATTTGTTTAACACGTGGAAAGGTAGGCTATACGTAACTTTACACAGTACAAGTGCCTGTACTAATCTAATTGTGTCTCCTTCCTTCATTCCCTGTTTGTAGTATGTTATTCTATGGATCACTCGTGCAACTTGTTTCGTGGATGACTTCAATATGTTTATTGTATGGTTCGCTCGTCCATTACTTTGAACCCAGTAACCCAGAATACGTGCGACGGTCACCTCACGTTCTTTGATACCTTCAATAAGTATGTCGATGCTTCCGTTACTTTTGTATCTATTTTCATGCACCCTGATAATTTCAGATTTTTCTAGGGCACAGCTTAGCCCGCTTTCCTTCGCAAACTTTTCAACTGCTGTTGCAGCCTCTTGAAGTGTCTGCTCTTTGTTAGCCAGAGATCCACACGTTGCCCATAGGGTGAAATCATCCGCATAGAGAGTGTATCCTAACTGCGGACTTTATTCAGAGCTCGCGTGAGTCCTAACATGGCGATATTAAAGAGCAGGGGAGAGAGGATGGCTTCTTGAGGGGTAGCTTTGTTTGGCATCTCAAAAGCGTCTGACGTGACTTGTGCTACGCTTATCAAAGCCCGCCTTTCTGTGAGGAATGCCTTGATGAATTTGTAGGTGTTTGTTCCACATCCGATGTTATTTAATTCTGTTAGGATGACCTTATGCGAGATATTGTCGAATGCTCTTTTGAAATAAAGGGCTAGTATTATATTTTATTCTGCTGTAGGTATATAGCTTAAAACTTCCTCTTGTAATATGAGAAATGCGTCTTGAGTGGAGAGGCCATTGCGGAAACCCAGCATAGTGGCTGGAAAAAGGCCGCTGTCCTGTATAATGTTTTTGGAGCCGATTATGAGCAACCCTTTCGAAAAGCTTTCCCATGCATGACGTCAAAGATATGGGCCTGAGTGCCTGCAGGGATGGCTTCTTCCCGTTTTCGGTATCGTAATTATTTTGGCTACTTTCCATTCCTCGGGTATCTTCCGTTTCAGCCAATAATTGTCATTTAAAATGGTTTGTCAGTGCCTCTATAACCTTATCGCTGAGGTTCCTTATCATTTCATTTGTGATTTGATCTGAACCAGGGGGCAGAATTTCTCTGGCTGCTTGGGTAGCCGCAAAGGACCTCTTCCTTGGTGATTGGGGCGTCGAGTCTCTCGTTTTTCGCACCAGTGTATGCATTTCAATACTGCAACTATCGGTATTCTCTCCTATGAATCTGTCCTTAAGTGCTTGCATTAACTCCTCCTCTGTGACCGAAAAATCATGCATTATTCGTTGTAGTGTACTGTTTGTGCCGATTTTGATTTTTCTGGGTCAAGCATGTTCCTTAGGATGGCCCAAGTTTTCGCAGTGCTCAGAGTGTCGTGTAGAGAACTGCAGAACTGGATCCATCCCTCAGTTGCAATTTTGTTAGCGTATTGATTTGCCTCCTTTCCTAAAGCAGAGTGATTCTGCGGAGAAGGTCCCGGTTGAGTCGCTGGTTTTTCCACCTTTTCTGCATACGGCGCCTGCTCTCCCACAGGTGGAGCAGGTGCCTGTCGACTGCAGGAGTCTCTGCTGTTTTTTGCGATACGTTTAGATGTTTGTTTGGTGAACTGAGATTATGTACTCTAACCATTGCCCCAAGCGACTCTGATACAGAGTCGGGGGGGGATCGCGTCGTCTGTACCTTTCCAAGTCAGTGATCACCACTTCTCCTATAATCCTACGTAGTTTTGGAGTTGACAGGGAAATGCTGATTATGTAGTGATCGCTTCCGAGATTCTCTTCTAGGTTTGTCCAGTAGTGTCGTTAATATTACGTGTGAATGTCAGATCTAGGAACGTGTCTCGACTTACGCTGTTACCAGCCTCGTAGGTGTTAAGGGTATAGACTAATTAAGCTCAATCCTAGTTTGGATATGCGTGTTCGAGAAGCGTTTCCTTAGGGGAATCTCTCGCATAGCCCCAGGTGGTGCAGGGTGTGTTAAAGCCGCCCAATAC